>JAOXYB010029177.1:0-49983 GCA_028565635.1 Phoronis ovalis
ATATAGTTTTTGCCAAATTCAAACTAAAAAGTTAACTTGATTTGCAAAATATTGTACATATTAAGTACAAAAACAGTGTTTTTTGGCAATTTTTGGTGCTATGCCATGAGAGGGTACTATCAATTAGCGGAAAAATGGAATTGCAAAACTAATAAGCATTCATTGTTGTATAAGCTGACCAAATTTAATTCCGATATTAAGAACAGAACCTTATTTAATAAACTGGCGAAGTTGTGCATAGGAACTCTTCCCAGATCTCTAGTGTACATGTTTATTTTGAATTAAACAGTCGTGTATAAGTTTTGTAAAACTAAATCTAGCTCGAAAGATGTAGTGAATATTTCTTACTGGTATTTAGGAATTGTTGGTCTAGGATTGCTTGAAGGGCAATCTTTTTCTATAATTTTCAGCAGATGATAATTTTAATTAGATTTTCAAACTTTAGAATTTCGATCTAGCTAATTTTGTTAAAAAGAGTAGATTTTCAAATTTTTAGACAATCTATCTTTAGATCCATCCACATTTGTAAACTTTTGAATTGTGACAGCAGGTAAGAGTAGCTAAAAAATAAAAATAAAAACTGTTACCTCTGATTAAGCTTTTAGCTTCTTCTGATACACATTCCCATTGGGGACCAGAGAAGCTAAAATCGCCTTCTTTAATTCTATCCATTATCGTAGCTACGCGCTCATCTTCACTTAGTGATTGGAATGGCACTTTACCCGATAACATTGTATACTGAAAGTAAATCAACTTAGAAAAATAACAAAAATTCATTAAAACAGTGAAGTGACATTTGGAATTTGCTAATTCATTAATATGTATTTTTTCACATTGCAGTTGTTCCATTTTCATATGTGTATGTAGTTGTGAGCATTAAATCAATGTATGTACATCATTTAAAATACGGAATAAACCAAATGAATAGTGAGATATTCCTTCTGTCTCACAAGCACATAAGAGCAGAACGGATCACAGTACAATTCCATAGCTAAACACTACACCAGTGTACTTCCAGTTTTTCTAATTGAATGTTTACAATTTAAACTCATTTCAGTCCACATTTCAGAAAACCTTTAGTGATACATCACGCATATGTTAAAGTTTAATTATACTACATAAAAATTAAACTGGCATACCAAGATAACTCCCAAGCTCCACAGATCACATGCTTCATCATATCCATCGGCACTTTGAGAACCTTGCACAGTAGTTCTTTTCAAAACTTCAGGAGCAGCATAATGCAAGGTAAAACACGGTGTTAACATGGGCTCATTCGGTGGTTTCTGTCTAGCAAATCCGAAATCCACTATTTTAATGTTTGCATTATCATTTGCATTCTCAAATAGAAGATTCTAAAACAAGTGTTAAGAAATAAATTTAAAATTAAAAATAGACAATTTTCTCCTTAAAAATATTAACAAATACTAAAACACTTTCATTTCCTATTCATACAAGTTGTCCATATAAAAAGGATATTGCATAAAATAGGCAGTTATGCACAAAATGCTTTTCTGCTCTGACCTTCAGTTTTACCTCACCGGATGTCACTATAATACTGATGAAGATAGGCATGGTATTGAAGGCTGACAGTAAACTCATTGTAAGTTTAGCCTTTTTGCTGTGTAGTTAACTTAATCTAACCATATTTTGTATTTAGTACAGTTTACTTAATAAAAGTTGGGAATTTATTAATAAAGATGTACAATCAAATAAGTGAGCTACCTCTGGTTTCAAGTCCCTGTGGACAACTCCTCTGGCATGCATAAACTCAACAGCAGACACAATTTTTCTCATAATTTTACTGGCTTCGGTCTCTGTGAAGCAGGCTTTCTTGCGTATCCTATCAAGAAGCTCCCCTCCTTTTAGCAAGTCCAACACTATGTAGGTGTGCAGCTATAAACAGTAAATGAGTTATATATTACAGGTGCTTTGCAACATAATCTTTATTTATATTTACAAAGAGGCCTACTCTCAGAATAAACTGCCTGTGTGTAGTACCCTATAAAGTTGCTTATTAAACCATAAAGTATATCTATATCATGGCGAGACCTGCTAGAGTTTTTATGTTTATGTACATTGTATTCAATGTGAAACACCTGATAGAATTTGGCTTACTATAGGTAACAAACTCCACAAGTGGGATTGAATATCCTTCTTCACATTTCGAAACTATTCTTGAATTGATACAGTGTGGTGAAAAATGCTATTTAAAATGCTATGACATTAATAGAAGAGAAGTCTTGTTAACAACATAAAGAAATGTAGAAAATCCTACCTCATCTTGATATACTTCATGTAATTGCACTATGTTTGGATGTCCTTGACACAATCTTAAAAGCTGAATTTCCCGACTACAATTCACTCGTCTGCTAACAATTTTTACAGCAAATTCTTGACCGCTTTTCTTTTGTATGCATTTCCTAAGGATAAGGAATGACAAATAGTGTGAGTTAATGAAGAGTAGTTCTAACAGACTTTATGCAATTCACCACATGTTCAGCTTCATAAAGCATTGACTGGATAATCAAGAATTGTCTGCTGCAGCTACACTATACAGCATTAATAATATGAAAAAATATGTTAATTTCTTATACATTCTAAATTATCCGATTATTAGAAGACAATTCTCAAAAAAGTATCTGTGTTCATCCATATCATATCCATCACTTTACATAAATGTAAAATTAATCTTCTATTCACTGGTTTTTCAAAAACCTTACCTGCACACGGAATATGTGCCATCGCCAAGTAAACCATCTTTTCTCATATTTACTTCATAATTTTGGAATAATGGAGAATTCTGTAAAGAGCACAGTTATTAATAAAGTTACTGGCACAATATGATATGATTTCAGAAAATGATGCTCTACACATTTGTGTTATCCGTATTATTTTATTATATTTTGTATTTTCCATGACTTAAAGTTTTCATGTACTGGGACAAAATACTTATTTAAATACTTAATTCTAAAGCATACTTAGTAATGATTCCTTCTTATAGTCACAAGTTGGTACTTATACAGAATTATATCACATTTCACATGTTTTAAAACACCTTTAACAGATTGTCACAGGTAATTTCTAATCATTGTGTAAGACCAAAGATTGATCCGCTATTACAAAAATTATAGTCTGAAGCACCAAAATGCACAGAATACATATTTTTATAGCGTGTATGCTCGTGACTCTAAATTTTGTTACCTTAAATCTGGCCGCTAAAGAGATCTGACTGTCCTGAGGTCTATTGTCTGTTGGGGGTCTTAGTAAGTTGTCACTGATCATGTTCTCACTAAAGATGATAGAAGGAGCTACATAGGAGTAACCCTAAGAATAAAAAATCAACATTTACATTTATAAATTAACTCAAATTAACACTGATACTTGGTTGGTTATTGTCAATAAATAAATACAGATTCATCCTGTTACATATTGTATGACTTTTCTTCACTAGTCAGGTGTGATAGTTTATGGTAGAAACATTATCCCTTGGAACACAGAAAAAAATTGTTTTGTTGCCATATATCTAGATACTCTCTGCTTTAATTATTCTAATTACAACTCAAGTAAAAGACGTTATAAAAGCAATCCCACTGTTAAAGCAGAAATATAATAATGATAAATATTTTTTCTAGTTTAATGCTTACATTAAATAAAATACTGTCTGAGAATATTATTGAAACATCCAAGAAACAAACAACTAGTATGCTTTAAAAATAATAAAATCTACAACTAATAAGCAAACCAAAAAATAATATTTTTAATTATAATTACCTTGAATATTTTTTCTGCATTGACTGGCGCAACAGCAGGAGAATCTGCAGGTAACATAGATGTGAATTCTTCTGCAAAATTGCTGGTGTCTGTCTGATTTTTAATTTTAGGCACAAATGGTGCTGGAATTTTCTTGGCAGCTAAATCGGCCCAGTTTATACTCTAAAAAAACACCAATTTTGAAGATAATACTAACAGAATAAGGACACATTTTGGACAGGTCTGATCAGCTATATAAATATTTTTGCTTTTACATTAAACTTCAATACTTGTCATCTTAGCAACTTATCTTTATTGTGAAATGTAGCAATTTAACAATGATATTGAGATCTCATAATAACCAGTAACATTACTACTAAAAATATATGAGCCAGCGACTGCATTCCATACCTAATATTATTATACAAAGTCTTCTGGTAAAACTTCAAAACCTACCTAGTATAAGGATTACAAAATAAGAAAGTACTATTTACGCAAATGTCTCCACCCTCATATCATTCATACCATTAAGACATTCCTGATCTTATATGACAAGACGACAGTCAGATTTTGCTATTTTTCAAAGAGTACTCACATGAAAAAATGGATGCTTTTTTATTTCAATTGGACCATTGGCACCCAATCGCTTTTTTGCATCTTTAGTAAGTAGCCTCAGGATGAAGTCCCTTGCTTCTGGCGAAAAATGTTTCGGTATGGGTGGGTTTGCTTTCATAATACGTCTGGAATATATATCAACAAAATAAAATGGAAATATTGTTCATAACAGATATGTTATGCAACAATTGTTATGGCAATTTTAATGTTATAAATTGAAAGCATTTAACCTGGAATGGCCGCAGTTAATTATTATTTCCTCAATAATAGAGAATTTTCAGAATATTTGCTACCTGTCCACACATTCACTATATATGACAAAACATCTGATTTCACGCATTCAACATACAGTTAAAGTAGAAGGCAACCAGCTACAACTCAAGATGTATCTATTGGAACAATTTTCAAACAGAATTAGCAAAATTGCATAATTAGTTCTGAAGTTCTAGGCCATGTCGTGTGTGCCTTGCGCTTTAAAAGTTGCCTTTCACCTTAAATGTGCAGAAGTGTACAGCCTTGGGCCTGGTGCCACCTGCTGCTACTTATCAACACTACATGCCTCTCATTATCAGCAACATGACATATATTGGTAATTTCATCATTTAATGTTCATATGTTGCCTGTGTTACTAATTTATATTTCAGATTTATATCTCACAAGCCACAAATGAAATACAAATTATTTAAAACAAAGTAACCAAACTATACACACTTTGATATTTCTTGCTGTGTATTTTTCTCTCCATCAACAGTAAATGGCGATGCTCCTGTTAGCAGCTCATATGTTAAGACCCCTAGTGACCACCAGTCAACAGCCTGAGACATAGATAAAATAACGTGATAACAGCAGTCATTTTGTTCTCATCTTTTATAATATTATGAGAAGATTTTTGCACATTCCAACAGAACTAGAAAGCACTTAGATCAACTGATCAAAACACTGATATAAAATCTATTGAATCAGTGCCTTGACCAAAAATACACCGAAAATCACTAAAACGTGCATTTTTGCAGACTGATTATTGATTCATTTCAACAGCAGGAGCCCCTGGCATATAATTTGAACTTTATTTGGACGAATTCTACAAATTATAATGGCACCGGCATGCAAGCTCAACTAAGCATAATGCAGGCATGTATAGGAACAGTAACAATGTGACTAGCCAAAATCCTGGTACCAAATATACTAAATTTAAAATAAAACTGCAGTCTGACAGTTTGTGTATTTCAAACATTTCTGGCTTGCTGTACCTACAATACCTGGCATTCAATTGAGAGATAACAGTTATATTTTTTTGTAATGTACTTACATAATCATGTCCAGTATTGCCCCCTTTCACCACCTCTGGTGCCATGTATTCTATTGTTCCACAAAACGAGTAGGTTCGGTGAATTTGTTGGGGTAAGAATTCTTTACTTAATCCAAAATCTGTCAAGATAACATGTCCCTGACTGTCTAGTAAGATATTTTCAAGCTTGATATCTCGGTAGATTATCCCAAGCTGAAAAAAGATTTTACTTTGTAAGCTGGAAAGAGGGTAAAACTCTATTATGCAATGTTCAAAATGCAGTAAACATTATTGTGATGGCACTGCAGCACACAAATTCGGGCCGGTCGAATTTTTTTATGTATGTTTTTTTTTATCATCCTCTATATAAATCGAAAGGCAATTTTATGTCTCAAACTGCGGCAGCAACTGCAGAACGAAATAGGTTAATTATTGTTGGACAGATATATTGTTTAACCTTTTATAAAAGTGATTAATGAAGGTGGTAGAAAGAGCAAAGTTATCTAGTAGTTATGTCATGTTAATTTCCACAGTACAATAGATACAGCACAAGGATGTTTACCAAAACTATCAGTAGGTATAAATAAAACAATTTATCAAAAAATGAGCAAATTACCAATAATAGACATGTCATTAGTTATTATTATTGTATAAAATAACATTAACATAAACACTAATAAGGGACAAATTTATAGGATTTTATAAGGGCATAACATTAAATCCAGGTTAAATGTGGTCAAATAATTATCTTAATAATGCAATTCTGTACAAATAACACTGGTTAAGGTTACCCAATACATATAGGGTCAATAAGCCACAAATAAATAAGACTATTAGAAAATACAAAATACCCTTAATAAACAAATCAGTTAAACCAATAATGATTAAGAATGCTACTGAAAAACATAATAAATGTATACTAGTGAGTAACTAATATGAGGAGCAAAAGTTCAAGGAAATTAATAAAGTATCATCAGTGTTAAGGGTTTCCTGCATCAGCGAACTACAGGCTACAACAAAACAAATACTCTCAATGTACTGTTTACCTTATGTAGTGTTTCCAGTGCTAACAATATTTCTCCAATATATATTTTAACATCCGGTTCAGTAAAATGTTCTCTTTGGTATAGATGCGTGAACAGTTCACCTCCATTAACATAATCTGTAAAAAAATTACTAATGTGAGCAGACACATCTCAATGGTGATTTCCTGTGCATATAGTTAGTGTATACAATTAAAACATTTTTAATTACTTAGTGATTGATGGTACTTTAGTTTAGTAAAATAGTGTTCTCTAATATTGTTGTATCAGATAAACGACGTTCTTGTATCACTAGTGCAAACGAAATTTAACAAAATTGATTCAATATGCTAATTTTGTAGTCTACCCTGATATTGTTTTATCTCAGTCTTTTAGTATAGGAGCATTCTCAACTTCTAAGAAACATGTGCTCAACTGCTAGCTTGGAATAGCTTTAATACCCCTGCCAAGTGTCTAGGTCAGATACAATGCTAATGTTACATTTAGAACATTAACATTTTTGTCATGTCATTTGAAAGCATTAGTAAAGAAACAAAATCTTCCTGCAGGTGATACTTGCTGTTTAAAGAGAGCTATACATGTAAAATAAAAACTTGGCCTATACTTAACTAAAATGTAAATTAAAACAAAAGGGCATGACATACCTAGAATAAGATGAAGCTTGGCTTCAGTTTGGAATGCATAATGCAACATGACAAGGAAAGGTGACTGTCTTATAGATTCTAATACTTGTCGTTCAGTTTTAGTATGTTCGGTAGTCTTCGTTTTTTGCACTATGCTTGCCTTCTTCAAAACCTTCATAGCATAGAGTTTTCCACCATCTGTTCCACCCAGTTTCTTCACTAGAAATACCTTACCATATGCTGTAAAAAAATAACTATAGTAAAATTGCTGCCTGGTTTGCTTTAGTTGTAATGTTAAATCAAATTTTTCCTGCTCTCCATGTTGGGATCTGTTTTCACATTTTATATAAAAAATGTCCTTAAAAAAAATTTCAAGTTGCAAGACAAGCAGCAGGTAAAATAAGTAAGAAATGGCAAAGACTTTGTGCTTAAATGTTAATAATTCTTACATCATTCACATTGAAAATGCATTTCATTTTTAGATATGCAGAAAAACCTGCAAAGAACTGATTTACAGTAATATTTAGGTCATCCAATTTCCTTATGGTAACTTTAGATCAATATGCTGTTGTAGCACCAAAAATCACATTAAATCACATTTTCATGCTGGTTTTTGAAAAAAAATGCAGTCGCCAAAATAAAAATAGTTTTCTTGATAATGCACCTTGCAGCATGCAAATTTGTGATTAATTTTGTGCATAACTGATTGAATTGAATGGATGAATGAGTAATCAATTTAACTGCACTACTTTCTGCAAATTTAGCTTCCTTTAATATAATTATCAGTACAGCATTCATATGTTTTCAAAAATAAATCTGCATCTATGCTTGCTGTGTTTTGTAATAGGTCTAGGTCCTAGATGTCTTTTTCAAAACCTTATTTCTTACCTCATACAGTATGTGAATTAATAATAAAAAAGCAAAATAATTATTTTTAACAATTTATATGTCCTCACTATGTTTAGAATGTGACAACCCACCATTTTTAGCATGTGACCCAGTTGTTGCATTATTGACTTTATAATATGTGCACAATATGACAGCTTGCTGGTTTTATGAACTCCAGTTCTAGCTCCCGGCTATCATAGTGGCCGCCATAACAAACTGATACAGAATTTCCAATAAATTTCTAATTTTTTTTTTTTTAAATTATTGCAATTTTACATAAGATGCATTGCCTGTGTAGTGACTAATGATCATTTTCATTATATGCACAACAAACTATTAAAAGTTCATTCAGGCCAGTGACTTCAATTTCTGAAATTTATGTGTCAGTGTATTTATTCTCAATTGTGCATAGTCAATAGTCTAATAATAGCAGATGTTGGTGCTATAAATAAATTAAGTCAGCTTTAAATAAAACTGCTATTATACTAACACAATGAAGCAGGGGTGACATACAACACTATATAGCAAACAGGAACATTGCAATTAACCTGTCTTTCTTGTATGCACACTCACACAGTGCTAATACTAAATTACTTTTTTTTATTATAATATCAGTACATGATCCCAACTAATATTAGCACTAGAGCACTACACTTGTGTCAAACATCATCCATAAAATATATCAGACATCTTTTGGAGTAGAAATGGCAGCTGAAGTTACCATAGTATAAATAGCTGTCAAGTTGTCCATTTTGTACTTGACTCACCTGGTGACAGTATCATTTAAGCAACTAATAACCCAATAAAAATAGTGAAATGACTGACAAAAACTAATAAATTTGTAAAATTTGTGTAGAACTGCAGCAAACTACTAATCCTTTAAGTCCATTTACTGCAGCTCTAATCTAATGCCACCTAAGTGTTGCCATAGACATTTCTGGAACCTTGATATGTATTCACATAAAACAATAATGAAATTGGTCTAGTCTTGTATGCACATGAAGGAAATATATTTTGAGTGCACTCTTTAAGTAATTAATAATGTAGTGTTTTCTTTCATACCTCCAGTTCCCAGTACTTTCAACAGTTCAAAGTTTGCCATGCTAACTCGGCCTTTACCAGTCATGTTCACTAAAAATAGAATTTCAAGAACAATATTAACAATATAATTCAATAAAAAAACACTTGTTGCAATTTGGTTACTGGACAAACTGTTTAAAATCAAATAATAACATGTCCAAAAAGTATAGAACATTACAGAGATCGAATTTTATCAGACACATTTTATTAGAAATATTTACCAAGTATCCTTTAAACATTTTTTACCAGTTATTGTTTCAAATATTGTCTTGTTGCCATGTTTTCAAATGAAGCCACTTGAATTGGGGCTCTTATATTAGGTGTCAGAAGGTGAACACCACTCTAGGTTATACTATCATCCCAGGTGGTCATAAGTATATGCCACCCTGGGGGGAGGTATTTTAAGTCACTGCTGTTTACAGGGCATATATTTTTAACCTTGACCACTTTGGTGCTGCTCATGACATGGTATACATTATCATTAGTTGCTCCTTTGTACATGTTGTAGAAAATCAAACTTGCTTACAACAATGTAACTTTTTCACACGTTCCAGCAGGACATGTTACTTTATAAATGGGGTATGTTTTGCTACTGCACGTTTACCAACGAGTACATTTTTAGCCATCAGGTGTTTATCTAGGGATATATTTGATGCTTGCCATGAATATATTGTTTTTACTATATATTGCTTATTTGTCAGAGATTTGAAACCTTTGAACTCATATCCCTACTAAGAATTGATTGTATCTATGCCCTATCCTAAACTACACCCAAACTGTACAATAGCATTAACCTGTTTTCCAGAATCAGACCCAGGATTCCTGGAAAGAAGTTTTATAAATTTCCTTTCAAATGTTCACTAGATGGACAACCATTTTGGACAGATTTAAACTCATATTTTAAGAGAAAGGCAAACACTAACATGACATATGTACCTCAAGATGCATAATACCTGATCAATTTCCAAAAAAGAATAAATAAATCCTTTAGAAGTTATAGGTTGTTTTGTGTATACTGTGAAATTGCTGTGACAAGCCATTCTATTCCATAATACTCTAACTGATGTTGTATATTATGAACACTAGATTTGTATGGTAAAAGACACAAAATGTGGCATTTTTCATAGATATACAATCATCTGACAAGTATTTGCAGTTATCTGACTTCTATTTGTAACTGTTTACATATTATCCCATATACTATGTTTATATCAAAATTTTGCATTTTTGGTAAACAGATGACTGTGTATCAGCAGAAAACGCGTACAATTCTAGGGCTTCTATGACTGCATTATGGGATATAATGACTGGGCATAACAGCATTCGTGGTATATACAAACAAACAAAAACTTCATATTGAATTATGCAATATTCATAATCCTGTGGAAATTGCTCCAAATGATACATATATCATACTAGTGCTTGACGGTACATTAAGAATCTATAGGTAACACTGTAACAGTCATATGCTAGTAAATACTCATGCTCATCTAGTTCACCTTAGCTAGACAGACACCCAAAACAAATTGTCCTCTTGATATCTGAAGAAAAACATACTGTTATTTGAAAAAGTGTTTTTTCATGGAGAATGTCACAGCCAGCCATGGTAGCTAAATTAAATCCAAAGTTAAGATAAAAAGAAAATGCTGAGGCTGTTTTATTAGTGGGAAAACTTTATCTGATGCAGTAAAAATCCCGAAAATAATCATACCTTGCTTATCATAAACTATGACAAGCAAGGTATTCCCCAGTGGTAATTTCCAAAACTAGCAATATACAAAATCTGGGACAAAAATAATATTTAGTTAATAGTTCCAGACAAAAATTCATTTGTTAAATATAATGCACAACAAAATAGTATTATTCACACACAATAAACTTATATTTACAGTATAAATTAACTCATACAGCTTCTAAGTGTATTAAGTGCATTTGTTTATTTATATTTAGGGATTTTGTCTAATGCTAGCATACAAAAATGTATAATTAACTACAAAGTTACAATGTACATTATTCTAGAATCCATCCACTGATTTATATTATAATGCGTGTGAAATGTTTTCTGCTGGCATACGAAACTTCAGTATTTCATTTTCTATTTCTTTGTAGTATATGCAAGTATATGTATGAAAGATTTATAGTTGGAATCATACAAAACTTAGTGAATTTTCTACATGTTTTCGCAAAAGGTCTACTTTTTCTTAATACATACCTTTGAAATCAAATCCACACATGGTTTCCCACTAATGTGGCAGAACCAAAATGTAGCTGACCAGTGCTATGTAGTATATGGTACCTGGATATTAACAAGCTGTTGTACATAATAACTCTGACAGAACAATGACCCCTGTATATGCAGGTGAGCAAGAGGTGAAAAGTGATAACTTAAACTGATTTTTAAGTTAATTGAAACCTAGGTAATATATAACTAACCAAAATGTCAGTACCATCTGTCTGCATAAATTCTGTAGGTTTAATAACAGTTATGCAATTATTCAAACTGTTGATTCTAATGAGAGACAGTGATAAAATCATTATACACAAATCCATCTACACATATATTTGTAGTGAAGACTGCACAGCAGTTGTTTGACCAGTTGGCATTATATTTATTAATGCAAAACCGAAACTCAGTATTGACATACAATACATCATATGTATACAAAGAGGATCAGCTTTTGATAGTACCTGTTGATTGTGATGCACATATTTAAAATCTCACAATTTATTTTCTTATCAATTCAGAATGTGAACAGGGCATGGTGCACTTCAACACCTGACAAATTTATATTCGGTGCATGGACATAGAAGCATTAGGTACAGGCGTATTATGCACACAGACAACATGAGCATGACAAAGGGGTAATAAAATTAAAGGGGTTCATTAATTTAATCTATCTCTAGATAATAAAATTATTTCATCTTTAACACGGATTATGAATTTAATAATCTAATAATTTTTTGTTTGATAAGATATCACCATGATCTGCACCGAGATAATATAAGAAGAGCAGTCAGTTAATAAATTATAATAAAGAGAATGGGAACATTATAAAAAAAAAATGTGCTGTTGATGTATTCTAAGAAACAGTAGGAATGCAATTTACTGATTTTCTCACCTGCTCACAGCCTTGTATTTATATAACCTAGGTCACTGACTCAAAAATTAATCAAATATTCTTATGAGAAAATTTGCATCACCATGTCTTAAAACAAAATTATAAAATACTGTCTAATGCAATAAATTCTTTTAAAACTAACTGATAATCAACCTACTTGGCATTCAGAATCTAAAAACAAAGGAACAGACGGGAAATTATAATCTACTAATCAGACTAGAGGCTTCTTTGTTAGGCTGTTACTCTATAATCTACCTTGTTGACTAAACTTATTGAGAGTCCAATAGGACATGATAGGAGCATCAAACTGCATGTAACAATAGGTCCTGATATTTTTTTTAATACACAGAAATAGTTCTTTACTTTATTCAGAAATGCTTCATACTTGTAGCAACAGCGAGTACGCAGATTCAGGCCTACCTAACCAGCATAGATTCGAACCATTAATACGCATTCGCGCACCTATTTCCTACCACTCAAACCCCTTTTTCTGGGTTTCGCACTGAAATTCCTGTTACTTGAACCATCGTTTCCGTAGACTTGAACAAGTTGCCAGGAACTCGTACAGATTTCTGGAGACTCGAACAGCAGGTCCGAGTATCCGGAAATCTGTACGAATTCCTGGGAACTGGTACGAGTCTATGGAAATGATGGTTAGAGTGCTAACCTGGAAAAAGGGTTCGACCGATAGGAAAGAGGTGAATGTGGATTGATGGTTCGAGTCTATGCTGGTTAGGTAGGCCTGACCTTCATATAACTGCTTTAAAAAAACATCTTCTTACCGATCTAATATGCTCCGATCTTGCCAGGCTGTGGTAAATAAATCATTTTTCAAAGTGTCAATTCAAATTTTCTGTGAAATTTATAAAGGCTTAACAAAGTGAAACCTGTACTAGTTATGAAATTCTGTGCCCGTAACTGAGCATGATTTACCGATACATTTATTTAGATGCCATGTACCATAATGTGTAACCATGGGTCTCATCTCGTTACTAATGGCAGTTAAATAATCGTCTTCTTTGCACAAAAAGCACTGAACAAACCCAACTCTTCTTAGTTTTTGGTTTGTATAAACTCCCCAGAATGTAATAAAGGTGACAATAGTATGATCTGAAAATGCATTGTGAAGTGTTAATAATTGTTCAGTGTCATGCCATGATTAACATTTTACAATATTATCAGTCCCCTGGAGATAAAATCAATAGACTGAATAGATAGTATCAATCTATAATAATGTGTGCTTTGAGAACAATCATGTGTTTTATAGCCACTTTTATTTTTCATTTTTTGTTTGATAGAAACACTTCCCTACTGGAAGAATACACATCCCCAGGAAAACGTAGCAAGACAGCATTTAAGTGTCTACTGGCACTCATAATTATGCCCCTAATTATGTTAGCTCAACTCAATATACTGTTCTCTTGCAGGACATTTACACTACAAGTAAATCACTGTTTTTAGAACAAGTATCTAGGTCACACATCTTTCACCAGCTAAGTATCTGTTTATTTTATATCTGTGTAAACTTTCATGTTATGTGAATCTAATGAACTTAAATTATCATCATTACATGTTGACAATCTTCTTGATGTGCCAACCAAAGCACACTTATAAATATAAACATTACATCACAATAATGTAGCTCTAAGTACCATTGCACTCCACAAGTACATATCTCATTAAAGCTGGTACTTAGGCACTGTCGTGACTCCTGCAAGCATACATAGGTTGTTTTTTTAAATTGTGTAAAGTACACACCCACCAGATAAAACTGAGAGGCCATTCATTGTTACGTGTCTACCCATGCCAACAATGCATGTTCTTTTTAGTATCACATTTACCATCTTCATATTGCTATGAAACATAGGTTTCACTATGAGGTTTTTAAGTACAGAAAAATACAAAGGCTATACTTATGTACACTTTATTCTACAGGTTGCTACGGTTTTCATTTTATTATGTTTGGAATTTTAATCTTACGCATTTTAACCACAATTCCAGTTTTCGTAAAGTATGTTATGCCACGTTATATAGTATTTCGCAGGTCAATGTCTTTTATTTTGGTGGTGCATAAGAACATGTGAAATTTAAAACATACAGTTAATAGGTTGACAGTATCAAAAAAGTTGGTACTTAATGGGTTGACATATGAAGTTTAAAACAGTATTTAATGTTAATGTTATGATATAGATAAAATGCATAGGAAAGATAAACTGATTAAAGCGTGTTATTTTGTTAGTGCACAAGTGTCAGTAAACTTTTACAACATAAAAACAAAGCAAAGAAAATGCCAACTTTTCTGACACCTTGACAACAGCTTCAGTTGAATTATTCCAAAATCAGAGGTAATCGAATAACAACTTACAAGTGCACAAATTGAAATTGCAATTTATACTCCTGGAGAAATTGTGTTTCTTTTTTATTTCATATTTAAACTCGAAATATCACAAAACATGCCAACTGTTCCAATACCTTACTGTAGTTTTCCCACTTTTTACTTTATTTTAACCTTATTTTAAATACCTGCATTATTAATAAACAAGGTGATAAAAATTGTATTGACCTTAATATATCCTTGGAGCTTACTGTTTACAAGAAAAGTTGAAGCACAAGTATTTTTTTCCAAAAATGCAATCCACAGTACCCCAATATAATAAAAGAAATATTAGGTTTAGTTTTTTTACGATTTTTAAATCATGACTTATAGTTTAACCTAGGTTAAACTCTCTCCTGATGCTTTTAGTCTGGCCTAGTCCATAGTTAGTAGTATTAGTAGTCATATCACATGAATCCTTAAATTTTAATTATTATAGTATAAGGTCACCTTCGTGGGCAGGTAAACAGTTATGTGTTAACATAACATACTATACCAGTAATAAAATTCTGAAACTTAAAAGATCGTATTAATTTAGTATTTATATGAATTGGCGCAACCTACATAAAATTGTTTAATAAATAGGCCAATACTGTGAAAGCAAATTGCATCTCGTTCGTAAAAAGCATTTGATGTGAATTTATTACTTCTTACAGGTACTAAGTAAAACATCCAAGTGCTAGTAATATGTGGTTAACCAAACAAATAAGAAATACCAACCCTCCCTAGACCACACCGACGCAAAAAAAAACAACAAATAGTTACTGAACACTGGGGCTGCTCAACGCACTTGGCGACTTGCACTTAAAACTCTAATCTATTTCGGGGATTCTTACCATCTTTAAGCTCATATGTGACAGTTTCTGCATCTCTCTTGTCATTACTATCCTTGAGTAATTCTTCCATCATGTTTGATTAACAATATATCAGTTGTTTGGAGCACAATTTTTAGCCTGCATAATCCTCTGTTCTTGGTCAATGACCACTACCCATAATGCAATGTAGATCCCGGAAGCTATTGAACTTGGTGCACCCTGTAGAAGTTTTGGGGTCGCCGGTTGGGTATTTTTTTTTAATAAACTGCGCAAAACGTTAACATTCCTTGACAATTCGTTTTAAGGTAGTCGCTTTATTTTACAAGATAAAAGCGTTGAGCATCAGTACGCTTAGTAGAGATATTTTTATGGATGAAAAAACATGTTTTGTTCAAGTGCATTAAGGGTAGGGTTGAACTTCCTGGAATACATCTATTGACAATAGTAATTTAAACAAAATATATTTACCCCGGGAATATATTTCATGCGTTTTGTTCAAATCAAAAAACAGTTGTTGATATATAAATCAGGGTATACAAAACCGGACATAAAACATTACAAAGTTTTACTTATTCATTTTGGTGATTTTATCAACTTGAAGACAAAATTGTTTTTCAATTTCAAAAATATGCTGATGAACTAAATTTCCTGAACCTAACTTTTCCTAATTAGTGAGAATGTAACATGGGAATGAAAGCTATTAACTAGGCTATATATACATGACACAATTATTATTTGTTTTTATACATGTCAATTAAAGCATCAGATATTAGTAGTTTGTACTGGCTAAATTTTCTGAAGTAGTGATTATTTTTATTATTGATAACTCTATTTTTATTGTATTTTATAAATACAGTAATTTGTAATCTGTTATTTCATCCACTAAGAATTATCTCATGTAGACCGAAGTTTAGACCCCTGTTTTTTTTTAAACATATATTACACCTATAATTTCTTTACATGCAGTAGATATATACAGCCAAATGAGTTTATTTTTCTGTACCTTTATAAGAAAACATTTTTTAGACTTGCAAATTTATTACATATAGTTTGTGTAGAGCCTATACACCTTGTATAATTTAATGAGGATATGTTAAGATCAGGCTAAGATCCATTTTTGCTATTCAATTCAATTGCATTCAGAAAATACTTTTGTATAAAAATAAAACTTAAGCAGAACAGAGTTCGTATTACAATTTTCATATTTATTGTAAGCATGATATTGATCACTATTTTTTATCATAATCTATTAATATACGTACATATATAAGCTGAAGAGATCTCACTGAGAATACAGCCAAAATAACACACTTATGTACAAAACTGGAATAAAAATAATAACTTAAAATGCATCTATAACAGCAAAATGCATTGTCCAAACGCCATATCAACTAATTACTGACTTTTAGGTTTACATGCAGCTTTAAATCATATGTATCTACAGGAATTAAGTACCTCCTTACAAATAACTAAACAAACTACAGCTATGCAGGTGCTATTTCATGTAAAATGCACTATTACTCTCACAACCTTATAAAATAGTTTCAATTGCAAATATCCTTGTTTGCAATCTTTTTCCTCTCCATATATACAACATATTAAATGTTTGACTTCATATCTTGATTCTTCTCCATATATACAGCATATATTAAATGTTAGACTTCATAACTTGGTTGAAGTAGACAGATGAACATTATGGAATGGTCTAAAATGATCTTATAAATACATAATATACATATATAGTACTGTTACTCAAACTTGTTAAGTACACAATTACAGCAAATTAGGGAACTATAAAAATCTCCAGCCAGCGAAGTGGCCTCGTTACTTATTAAAATGATAAAATTATCAAGAGGACAAAAAGCTGCCGACTTGGCTAAACCATGAGAAAGAAATCAGAGTCCACCAATTATATTCCATAAGTACCATGTAACAAAAGGATATTTTGGCAGAATATTTGTAAAAATAATACTAGTAATTCTTGAGGCACTTTCTATAGTTCTTGCACACCCTAGTAGTCCTACACGCAACCGTATTCATACCAGACTGAGTTCTCTGGTGTCCCTTCCTTTTTACCCGGATTTTGGTTATTATCTGGTGTCCCTTCCTTTTTACCCTGATTTTGGTTATTATCCGGTCCAGACTGAACTGATATCATCGACTGATTGAGATCCTCTGATGGATTTTTGGTTGTAGGATACCCGGAATGTTGCGCAGAGGAACGACTCAAGTTTGTTAAACTAGACATGGCAGGATCAGTCTGTAAAGGTGTTGTGGCATCTTTGACTCTTCTAGGTGGTGCAACAGGTGATTGGTTGTTTAACAAATGTCCTTCAACTGAACCTTGATATGATGATATGAGCTCGCTAACAGGTTTTTGAAAATCTCCGCTCCCTTTTTCGGGAACTTGTCGTGTTGGGGTGAATTCCCGTGGACTTGGTTTATTCCGCCTAGGTAATGTCTGACTTTCAAATGTTGTAGGCGAATCGGTATTTTTCCGGGGTGCACGAGTTAGTGTAGCAAATTTTGCATCTCCTGCTCCCAAGTTTTGTGCTATCCTATGTGACGAATCCCTCGGAGGCGGAAGGGGTGCAGGTCCCTTTTTCTGACGGTCAGCAAATGTCTGCATAGTAAAAGGTGAGCCTGATGGTTTTGGAGTTGATGTTTTTGTGACTGAATTAATGCCAGTTGGCGATGTATATACAGAATCTTGACTGGAGTTGGTAAAGTTATTGATGGCAGAAGATGGACGAGGTATTACTGGACTGCTGGTCATTGATGTATCATTATACACGGTTATTGGACGGGCAGTAAATTTTCCATTGGCCAGAGGCTGGAAAAAAAGCTTTATTATTGTACTGCAATAATCATTCATTTTCAAGTATGCTATCACGGTGTTAGTTTGTTACTAAAGACCAGCAACACAAGTGCTAAATCTGCTATTAAAAGACACCTGTACCAGAACTCAAAGTTCAATAATGTTGACAAAACAATAAACAGCGGCTTTTGAATATTCTATAAGCTTGTAACAATTGTTGTGATTTCCGAGATGTAACAAAATTCATCTGTTTTCAACGAGTTTATTTCCTTTTCACAATTTGTCACACTTACCCTACTGGTTCCTGGTGGAGTTTTGTTAGTTTCAGCCAAATATTGATCCAATGATATTTCTTCGCTTCCTGGTGAGGTAGTTTTCCCTGTTCTTGGAGAGCCTCTAGGAGTGCCATCTATATTTGTGACTCTAGGACGATGTGAACTATCAGCAGATGAATCTCTGGAATGGTGGACAAGTGTGGGCTCTCGTGGCAAATACTGAGTGCTGTCCTCACTACTAATACTGCCATGGCGATTACCTGTAAACAGTAATTCCAACTTGCTGGTTTATACTGTGTAAACATACAATTTCTTACATGAAACAAGGTTTAAGAAACTATACTGTTGGTCCAACATCTTGCAAAATACATGTACAAGTACGCACATGCGATCACATGCAGGACATGTGAAATGAAAGTGATTAATTTACTGAAAAGGCCTGGTAGTTATGTGATGTCAAGCAAAGGAGACTGTTCCAAGTATTTCATTAAATTAAATATATTTAGCCACAACTGATGTGATACAGGCTTCTTCAAAGTCAGCAAACCCATACATTACTGCAAACAATATTTCACTAATATGCAAAAAAGCCCATACTACATCTGGCACAACTGTATATAAGGTTGTTACACACTGCAAGATGTGAACAGACGTTAATAGTACGGCATCTTACCACTATTATAGCTGTCATTACTTTGTCTTCTCTCAGCTGATGCATGTATATTGTTATATGCGGAGTAAGGACGTACTGCAAAGCAGCGAGCAACACAAATTAACAACAATGTTACAAACAGTAGACGAAAGAAAAACTATTATCCTTTGCCAGGCTAGTGTTATATAAAGCTCCATACAATAGTTTCACCACTTAAGGTTAAAAACTGGTGTTTGGATGTAAAACTAGAGGCAAGATTTTGGATTCAAGCAATGGGAGTATCATAGGCTTGAATTTCAAGTCTACACCAAAATGTGGCACTAAACAGTACAGGAAATTAACCAAATTATAAATACACCTCGCTCTATGAAAGAGTACTGCATATTTAACAGATCTCTTAATAAGTTTGTTATAAAACAGCATAGGTCATAGCACAGAGTCAGTCAAACATGCTACACAACCTGAAATTAACCCACAAATTTAGTATTTTCAGAGCTAAAGCATTAATTTTCCCCTCAGTTCACAAACATGTATTGGTTAACCCCTCTCTGTCTCTGTTTAACAAAATACTACCTACACATGTAATCATGTTTTCCTAGAAAAAAATCACATGCTTACCAGTTCTTTCTGTAATGGGTTGACTAGAACCTGAACCAGCTGACATGGAATCATTCTCTTTTCTCGGTGAAAACCTTGGGGACTGTCTCGGCGAATAATCACTGTTCAACAAGTCTTCTGTAGATCTTGCAACTGAAAATGTCCAGAACATATAACTTTCCTAGCAGTATGGTAAATCAACATCGTTCATGAGCAATCAAATAACAATTTGCTGCAACAAATTCCAACATGCTAAAGATATACTATCAATAAACACATGGGATTGCATCTACTTTGGACAAGCATCTCATCTGACGCTATACCAGAATCTCCTGAAATAGTTCAAATATACAAAAAGGTTCTATAGGGTGATGCAAAATAGAATAAAAATTAAGTTCAATTGCAATGTTACAGAAATGAAAACTACAAAATTAGTTTTGCAATGGTGCTAACTAAATCACATGTAAAATGACTTGAAAGAATATAAAGCATGCAAATGAACTAAGTGCCAAAAAACTAATTTATACAAGTATGATGCAAAAATAATGGAAAAAAAACATTACACACCTCTGAGTTTGTTGGCTCTAGGGCCACTACTAAGAACATTAAGTGCATTGGTGGAAGAAGCAAATTGTCTATGCTTGTGTTGCTTTGTGAGGCGCGGAGAGACATTCAGCAACTCTGCGCTGCCTCTCCTTGGTCCTATGACAATAAGCTTAGTATAAGCGCAGTAACAACTATTAGCATAAAGTAACAATAAATTAGAATAACAATACTACTAAACTACTGGGATCTTTATACAATACATGCCTTAATTAAAATTCAGTATATGTGGTCAAAGTTAACAAATATAAGACATTTTATGCTGTTTTTAGCATATTAACCTAAAAATCCCAGCAGACAAATAAAATAACAAACTAATGATGGATAAGCATGCAAATCAAGTAAAATAAACAGAACTAGTATACTGGCTAGCAGTAACTAACTAAGGGTTCAAGTTAGTAAAAGTACTGATACTGGATTAAACCTGAACTATATGATAAAGTGCAAATGTATCCTATGTTTAAGAGCAAACAGATTAAGTGCAAAATGTATTGTTTTTAGTATGTGCAATATGTTTGACTTCTTGGTATAATTGTTTGAGTTTAACAAAGTACTACAAACTATGTAGCAATGTTTGGAGCACAGTATTTACATAATGCCTTCCGTTAAGGCATGTGTGTGCAGTTATTAAGTTAATAATAACTTTCTATGTTACAATAGAAGAGTGGCCTTGAGCACACAATTCTGGCACCTGAAATTTCCCCAATTTTATCGATAGTTTCTACTGACACTATAACATTAAAAAAATTCTTCTGTAATTGCATACCAGTTTTTTTAAGCAAGTTTGATGTGTCAATCTCTGTTCCTTCCCCATATGAGCCGAGGGATGAGTTGTCTGGACTGTCAGTAGAATTTTCAAGGTTGGGTGTAGAACGGTATTTTTCCTTGTCACGGTGATCTTTATTTCTCTGTAACAGAGAAAATCTGTTTGCAAAATTTACAATCAATCAGTTGACTATGTTGACATTAACAACATCTATCACTGCAGCTGACATAATGAGAAATATCACAGAAACCAGCAAGGTAATTATACATAATGAAATTGCAATATTTATTTCGAACAAGATGGAAACTTGTTACAAAATGCGAGACCTTAATCACATTTCTTTTAAAATGGTTACCACAGACTAGCAACATCCAGTTTTACTGTCCACAAAAATGAAAATAAGTTAGAGGATAGTTAGTATGGCAGATTTTGAACATGACACGCTGCTATGATGCATGCTACTGTACTACACTGTACCTCTCCAAGCAATGGTTCGGAACCATCTCAAGCAAAAGCTGTTAATGGTTTAGATAAGCTAGCATTTTTATTTATTTAAATTTAATTTAATATTATATTTTAATTCTAAACTACTTAGTTAAAATATGTCTAGCAATGTTTACATTTTAATGGTTTTTTATTGGGTACGGAAAAAATGGGTTCACATTATGAAGGTAGATATATATTATTAGTTTAAAATGATGTAATCATGCTGATAAGTTTTTAATATTTAATCTTATTGTGAGCAGCCACATTTTTTACATTATTGCACATTTCATTTTAACAAAATACACCTGTAAATCACATCAACTAATTTTTTCCTGATTAAAATGTACAAAAAGGGAGTTACTCACATACATGCTAAAATAAATCAAGCGATGTTTATAACAATTTCAGATTTATTGTAAGTACTAAAAGCTAATTGGTTAACATTTTTATTACATGCAATATACCTCCTCGGTTTCATCTAAAGGCATAAATGACACAATAGTCTGTCGACGAGTTTTATTCATATGCCGCTGTGAACAAGAAGCAAAGAATATAAAGAAAGACCATACAGAAATGAATGAAGTAAGGATATCGAAATATGACACAGATGAAAAAAATAAAGTCGCCACAAACATGAACTATGTCACACCAGTTCATTTGTGTTATTTGTATATAAATTCACTTTCATACTTAAAAGAAAGTATTTGAATTTTATTAAACTCAGAACTTTTACTGGAATGGTTTTAGGCAAAGCATTCAAATTCAATTATAAGCAAATAAGACAGGGTGGCCAGAGGCAATGCTGTAAAGTAGTGATTAATGAGAAACACTGTGTCATAAGAAAATAAAGAACATCGGAGATAACGAGTGGAAACTGAAAATACAAGCATTAGGCCAAGGCGCAGACACTAATCGTACAAGAAAATGAAGAATGCCCAAAACCCAACTAAACTTCAGCTGCAATTCTAGGAACTGTCTGGCCACAACGAAAAAATTACAACGTCACGCATAACTATGAATTGGGTGCAAATAAACGTTGAAAGAATAGTTCCATGATCATCACCTGCTGGTACCCTGTCACACAAACCACAGTTCCAACATCGGAAGTCTGAACAAAAATAAAATCACAGAAATGCAGAGAAACTGCTTGATAAACAATTGTTTTGATCATGCAAAAATGTGTGAAAATTTTGACAAAACATGGCAGTGTTATAAAATTTAAGTTGTTGCATTTTTGACTTACCACGGAAGACACCTAGTTATTAGAATGAGGAGGAACAAAGATCAAACAATGAGTTTCACACTGTAGTTACATAGACACAGAAATATAACCACAAATCCTAAATTTATTGTGAAACTATTATAATTAAATTTAAAACAAGCCCTTTATTTTGTAAAGCTCTTTAGTTTCAAAGCTGCAAATATTGTTGTGCATGTAAAGGAGGGAACAAACGAAAACCTTTTCCCCTGGATGCTTTTTATTATTTAGCTTCAAAAGCAAATGGCAAATAAAACTTACCCTAGCAATAAATCCTTTCGCTTTTCTTACTAAATTAGCACCAAACCCACGGTTTCTGTAAAAATAATGTAAAAAAAAATGTAATGTGCATGAAGCAATTAACATACCTTCCATGCATCTGTAAACATTATGGGGCTCTGCTATAAGTACAATTAAATTTTTGGTGTCTGTTAGTAACAAAGGGATGTCACAAGTTAATGCAATAACACTACAAATCAATATTAGTTTATCATGAATAGTTGCACCACTGGCAATCTATATAATTATTACTGGGGAAGATAATTATCAAACATGCATGTAACAGATAGTAGTGAAAAATTAAAGTTCTTACAACTATCTGTTGCAGTTGGGTAATAAATAAGATTTACAACTAACTTTTTATTAGGTGAAGGGTCATATTTTCTGTACTGATCCATTATCTTCTCCTCCAGTCTCTCTTTCTGTCGCCGTAAGTCTGATAATTTCTCCCTGGAAAAATTCAGCAAAAGAATAAACTCACAGGTTACTATTCAATCTGACATTCCACAAATTTATTACTTTTAATACATTAAATCGCATGGTGGCTGATAATAAACAATGAATAACTGGCACATAACAGTCCTAATATGCATATCACGCCTGTTTTAATATAAGACTGGCTCAAAGCAAAGTTATCTGTATACAACGTCGAGTTACAGAAATCCCTGTTATGGGGATAAGTTGTACACATTTATACATCTTAGATAAAGCATAAAAGTGCTATCAAAATTAATGCCATTCTGAATGTTTTACAGCAAATATCATTCACATACATATAATGTATCTCCTCTTCTTGGAACATGTCTTTGCTTTCTAGTGTTTGAGTGAGAAGATCTTGGTTCTGTTGTAACAATGATTGCAACTGCATAATGAGCTGACGATTTTCATCTTCTAGTTTTCCGTTGAGTTGTGATAAAGCCTACAGCAAAGAATATCATTATCTTTACAACTACTACAAAGTATAGATTCAAACTCAAAATGTGCTAAACTTACATATTACTGTAGAGAACATTAATCAAAAACACTCCGAAAGTAACTTCCTTTTTATGCCAAGTGAGAACAGCTATAATATATGTCAATTATGAGTACATACCTCACATCTGTTAGCAGTTTTACACACTTCTACATCCATTGTGTTAAGTTGGTCTTTGCATTCGGCCATATCTCCCTGCAGTTCAGTGTGCTTAAGTTTAAGTGTGTTCCATTCTGTTTTAACTTGTTTGTATTCGGTGAGCAAGTTTTTATGTTCAGCAGTTAATTTACTATTAGAAGACAGCAACCTGGAGTTATCTTCTTGCAGCTGAAAGGAAAATCAAGATTTTTTTTTAGAATGACAGCTGATGGATGTGTTGTACTTGAAAAACAATTATTAACAAACTATTCCACTTTCCAAACTCTAGTTTTGAGTAAGCACTTTGTCCAGATTTATCAAAAGGCCAAACACACATGTAACTATGTGAAAGCATAAACTTACCACATGCTAATGAAATTTTGCATAATATTTTAATCAGCCAGAAATGCTCTGAATGAAGAATTGTGAAGGTCAACTCTGCCTGCAAAAACCTTTATATGAAATGTTTAGTGACTTTGATACATACCTTGTTGTAATCCAACTGAAGAGTGCTCAAGGCTTTGGATTCTTTCTTCACCGAGACTTGTTCTTTGTCTAATTTTGCTTTTAATCGTTCCATATCACTTTTCTCTATGATAAGAATTTCCCGCTGCTTCAAAAGTTCCTACAGAGAGAAATAGACAATGTTCCATTCATGTTCTTCTAAAGAGAAGAGTGGTCATACAAATAGTGTACTCATAAAAAGCGATGACTGAATGGCATTCCCTCATAATCACTACTCACAAAAGAATGTGACAGTTGTAGTTATGTCTTCCATACAGGCTAAACACAATAAGATACTGTTGTCACCTTGACACTAAAACATTTAAACACTGGTAACACGAAGGCACATAGTTATTTCGACACACAGATCTGTAATAGTTTGTACATAGTTGTGTAAACCTTAACAAAGTTTAGATTTCCTGAAGCAGTCAACAAGCACCATGAACTTTTGAGTGGAGCAACAAATTTATTTAGGTATTGATATAAAATGTGTTACTCAGAAAGAAAATGCTTTATTGTAAGTTTGGATAAACCCCAAGAGGTGAATCATACCTGATACTCTGACTTGAGTGATTTGTGATTGGCTTTCAATGAACCATGTTCTGATATCAAAGCTTCATATTCTGACGTCAGTTGTTCATGTAATGACTGTAAAGCTTCATGGTCAGACACCAACTGTTCGTGGCCACTTTGTAAATCTTCATGGTTAACGACTAGATGTTCATGTTCAGTTTCTAAAGAACTATACTGAGTCTGAAGCTGGGTATTTTGATGAATTAATGAAGCACTTTGCGATTGCAGTGTGGTGTTTTCAACCTGGAGTGTAAACAAGACAGATAGTATTATACAATTACAGCTGGGAGCTTGATTGCTGTTGGAGTCTGTTCCTATGTTTAGTAGTTTCAGCATAACTGCTTCTTTCCATATTACGGATGATCAGTTTACCATTTTCTTGAAAAGGTAAGATGGTATTTACCTGTTTCTTTTTAAATCAACTTTTCAGGCAGTTACATTTGTAGCTGCAAATGTTCACAAAAGCAGCACCATGCACTGTGAATAAATGTGGTACATGAACTTCAAAACTTTTATTCTATTTTCCATGGCTAACATAAAATTAACTGTTGGTTTAAATAATACCTGGAGTTTTGCATTTTCTGACTGTAGTACAGTCTTGTCGGACTGTACACTAGATATCTGCAGTTGCAATGAGGTATTCTGAGACTCAATGCTTTCCACACGATCTTGTAGCTTGTTCGCCTGAGATTTTAGGTTCTTGTTTTCAGCTTCCAGTGTGGCATTCTAAAAAATATGTGTGAAGAAGTTCTGTTTGAAAACTATTTTTGATATTGTATGAATGATGAATGGGGAAAATTAACCTTCATAGAAAACTGGACGGGGAAGGAACACATAGAACTGATACTACAGATCAGCTATAAAGCACAAATACGCATATTCAAGGGACATTTTATAACTTGCTTAACCAGTACGTACAGATACAACTACATATTTTTTCTTCTTGTAATTCCTGCAGAAATAAACTATTACAACTGTTATTGCAGAGCTTATTTACAAATATTACGAAGAAAAAAAATCCACTTTACTTACTGTTCTTTCAACAATTACAACATGATCTTTAAATTCCATCAGATCTTTTGTTGGATTAGGTGCGACATTGTGCAGTAATGTAGTAACATGCCGTTGGCTGCGAAATATAAATCATATTCAAAGTAGGATATGTTATTCCACAAACTTAATAACAGATCTTTCTAATTACCTTTGTGCACACAATGTGCATCTATCTATCATGAATTAAAATATTACATATCACTATATTTTTAAGACTAAAGATAAATTATAAATTAAATTGATTATAAGTAGTTTTGTTCCGTGGTTCCACTATAAGATAAGTGATTCTTAAAAGAGGAATTATACAAATTTTAGTCTCTTTCTCATGAAATTAGAATATAATATAAAGGAATTCAGTACCAAATAAATAACAACAGGAAAAAAATGTGCAAGACCCCAATCTGTGTTATCTTCATTTCTTACCTTTCTTTAATTTCCACTTGATGTTCTTGTGCATGTGATTTCTCCTCCTCATGTCTTTGTTTCAAAGCCTCATATGCTCTTTTCAACGACTTCAATTCTTCTTGAAATTTCAAATTTCTGTTTTTGGATTCTCCCAGTCTAGACTCTAAAGCATGAATCTTGTCTTCTTTTATCTCGAGACTTTTCTTCAGTTCTCCTTCCAGCATGCTTTCTAATGCTTTGAATCGACTAAATTGGTAAATTAAAAAAAAAAATCTTGATCTTAGAACAGGGGCGGTTACAGAGCACAGTTGTGACAGGTTTCCAAATTAGTTAGTGGCGCTTCTATTATTGCGTCATCGCCATCTGGTGGAAGATTGCGAAATGGTGTAACATAAAAAGTCTTAGTGACGTGATTACCATATAATAATCTATTTATTGCCAAACAGAAAATCTTATATTTCCATAGTCACTTCAACAAACTAATAAGTGACTTCCATTTGGAACTTCCACACCATGTGAGATTAATTAATCTATGAACAAAATATAAACAAAAGCAATCCTAATTTTAATCCGGACCCGCGAAACAACTTTTAACATGATTTTTATAGGGTTTTCTAGGATTTTTTTTCCCCAGAAATTTGGTGACCGTGTTCCAGAAAACGGTGGAAATCCCCATGTATCCGCGCCTGTAGAACCAGCGACAGGAATCAATTAAATCTTTGACAGAAACACACCCAAACATATTGAACAAGGAACTTCCCTAATTTTAGATACTAGTATTGCACTATGAAGCTGATATCAAATAAACAAGTCAAGCAAACATAATAGTCAACTGCACCATATATCATTACAAAAACAAGACTCAAATTAAGATCCATCAAAATATTTCAAATACGTGTTAATGTGTAATACAACGGCCAAACACTAACCTTTCATCGTGGTCTAATTCTGCTGCTGCCAATTTTTCTTTGTTAATCCCAATTCTGTCAAGCTCATGAGTCAACTTTTCAAGCTCATTGTTCAGATGCTGTGTTCTTATTTTTTCGTTGACGAGTTCCTGTAAAGTTTTGAAAAAATACGAATTGTCTTTAGTACCACATAAAACATATCAACTAAGTAACAGTATTTCACAATTTCCGCACTATTCTACAGCAACTTCAATTAAAATTGGCACAAAACATAATTGTCTTTTACCTTGTTAAACCCTTCACACTTGAAACTGAAAGTTATACTCTGAGCTCAAAAAGTACAAAAAAATTTAAAGATTCATGTATGTGTTTTCAAACACTAACGAGGTGCAATTGTAAATAAAATACATTTGGTGTGACAGCTTATACATATTAAAGACCCTTATTTGGGGGACAGTAAGGCCTAAAAAAATATGTTTGTTTCCATTAACAGTGTGAACAAAAATTGGGTAAGTAGATAGTTATTTTTTTATTGACCAGAACATGGAAGATACAAGGTAGGTATTTACTGAGAAATATGCATTTTATTTATTAATTTTTTTGTGGCGAGGCTAAAAGAACAATGGGGGAGGGGCTTAAAATTAGGGTCGGTTGGGTCAGCGGAAAAACCTTTTAAAGTTTTATGACCTCAAAAATGCGAATTTTACATTTAACAAACTATCCTTACCTCTCTTAAAGTGGCCAGTGTTTTCTTTTCTGTCATTGATGTTTGTAGTAAATCCTTATTTTCTTTTTCCAGTTCTCTAACTCGACTATTCGTTTCTTTGGATTTTTCCACTGTCTTTTTATACGTTTTATGTTCTCGTTCTAATAATATTACTTTTGAATTGTAATCATCAATGGTCGCTTCTTTCACTTCTAAAGTTTGTTTGAGCTTCTTGTTTTCCTTCTCCAGAAATGAATTTTCCTTTCCAAGTTTACTACTTTCACTTTCAAATTCCACTAAATCTTTTTCAAGTTCCTCTATACGACGAACAGAAACTTTCAAAGTCTCTATTGTTTTCTGTAACTTCTGATTCTCATTTTCTACTTCCTGAATCTCTTTTTCAGAAATTTCAACCTTTTTCACCATTGCCTCCATAGCCCTTTGAAGTTTTTGGTTTTCGTTGCTGACTTCTAAAAGATCAACTTCAAGTTTCACATGTCTTTCATGAGTGGACTTCAAATTCTCAATGGATTTTTTTAACTGTTGTACTTCTCTGCTTTTCTCATCTTTTTCAGTTTCCAGCTCAAAAATCTTTGAAGCTGAATCTTTACTCATTGCTATACTTTTCTGAAGTCTTTGGTTTTCAACAGTGAGGTTAATATTAGCCTGTTCTAACTGGTCCAATTTCTTCACAGTAGATTTTAGACTTTCTACTGTTTTACCAAGTTTACGATTTTCGACTTCATAATTCAAAAGCTCCTGTTCCAGTTTATCATTTTTTTCACAAGTTAATGTTAACGTTGTTACTGCTTTATGTAAATCATCATTATCTTTTTCTAACTTTCGATTATCTTCCTCTAAATCTGCAATTTTATTAATGTTTTCTTTTGATCTATCACAGGCTTTCTTCAAATGCTTATTCTCATATTCTAATTGTGATACATGAGTAGTAATTTCTTTCACAGTGTCATGCATTTTTTTATTCTCCTTTTCAATATCTTGGATACGCAAGTCTTGAGTCTTCTCATTTCTTTCCCGTATAGCTTCAAGCGTTTGTACTAATTGTTCATTTTCAGTTTCTAACTCCTTAAGTTGTCTCTCGGAAGATTCTCGTATTGTTTCCATTGTTTGTTCTAATTTTTCCTTTTCACGTTTTAAAATATGAGCAGTTTCTTCTAATTGCATAACCTGTTTAGTTTCTTTTGATGTTGATTCTTGTAATTTTTCAACTTTTTTAGATAGTCTATGGTTCTCCTTTTCTAATTCTAACAATTTTGAATTATTTTCAACAACCACATTTTCATTCATGTCTTCTATTTTCTTTTGCAGTCTCTGATTTTCTAGTTCCAATCGTAAAATTTTTGCATTTGCTGTCTCGTTCAGCTGATCATTTAGTGTTCCAACAACACCTACAGTAGTCAGGTTAGCATATTAAAGACAACCACTATGAGAAATTATATGAAGTAATTGTTAAGAAATAGAGCCACGAACAATCACACAAACAATAACTTTTAAAAAAAACAAGCAAAATATCATAAGCTACATTCTTTGTTTGAAAACGCATTGTTAGTAGCAAATGTCAGAATACTGCTTTGTTGTTGCTGTCACTAGCTACAGGCCTTGCAATCATCCAGTATGACAGAACGCTTATAGTTGCTATAGTACCACAATAGATTTCATGTGCCAAATATAGGATTACATGCATTTCACAATTAGCTTGTTATTCATATGTAAGGTATCTATTGGCAGTTGGTCCTGTAAACAAAGTTGAATTTTATTCAAAGATGTGCATTTAACAGTATAACAAAGGATATTATCAATTACTTACTGGACACATTAACTTGAGACCTCGCGTGTTGTAGTTCATCTTCAAGATTAGCACTTTCATTCAGAGAACTTTTCTTCTCATATTCTAGTCTGGCATTTTCCTCTGTTAGTCCTTGAATCTGTTTCCTATCATGATCTCTTTGCTACAATGCACAATTTTAAAAATAATTATTGCAATAGACTAACCTCGGAGATTTCTTTGCACACCATTATACAACCAGCCAGTAATGTAGCTTCTTATACTGTCTTTTTGTTACAATTCCAATAAAAGAATTTTCTAGAGAGCCCTAATTTTAACATTTTACAAATAGAAATGCATGCCATCATTTATATTCTCAATCTGTATAACCTAGAGATTACAATTTTACACTGTACTATATAAGAACACAAAAAGCATGCACATGAATGCTTTTCATCCATTAAACTAACTTACCTCTGCCATTGTTTCGAGCTGTTGCTTATATCTCATCAGCTCATTTTCTAATTCTATCACAGTTTCGACACGTTTATGACTGGCTTTCAACTGGTCCTCCAGCATTACCTTGGTTTCGGCTAATATTAAGTTGTCCTCTCTCAGTTCCTACAACAAGCATAAAAATAGAAGCAAAGCTATATCAGACATTAACAGACAACTTACCTTTCGCCAGATGTTCATGAAGTTCATTCACAAAACATGGAAGGATGGGAATATTTGATTCAATAGCTAAGCACACAGCCTAATCAGTTTCATATCCACATTTCAGGTAATACTTCTAAAGCCACAAGCTGTAGATATACTTGAAGCTTAGAAACTTTTAAACTTATATAACTCTAGATTTTAAAAATAAAATAATTATTACATAAGCCACTACCATCTTAGTCAACTTACATCCACTCTTGTTTTAAAGAATTCCATTTCATTAAGTTTCTCTTTATATCGTTTAATTTCAGCATCGTATTTGTCCACTCGACTGGCCTAAAACAAAAACACAATTCAAATTGGAAAAAGGTTACATAACAAAGTAAATAAATTCTATTATAGCTCTGTGGGAAAGCTTTGTACCATAAACAAGTATATTTAGCAAATATATAGCTCCATTTGATGAGACGTATTATATCGAGTTTAACACTGAGAGAACATTGCCATGCTACATTACATATCAATTTATCAATCCAAACATGATAATAATCAGAAATTATAAACAATGTGGCCATCATATAAAAAATACCTTTTCCCTGACAACATCTAGTTCGTCTCGATAGGCTCTTGCCGACCTAGCTTCCTGAGTCAGCTGCAGGTTTTCTTCTCGTAGTTTTGTTAGCATGGTCTTATTTTCAGACACTTCTTCTCTCGATTCTGCCAGAAACTCTGTTTTCTCTTCTCTGCAATACACAAACTATGAGTTTGATTTATGTGATATTGATTAAATTACATGTATAACTCAAATTTTAATTAATCATTCCTTCACAGTTAGCACTGCAGTACATATTTCGTATATATGTATCCTACATAGTAATACCATATATCTTCACTGTTTATGAAAATATGTTTATACATACACTTCTGATCGCAATCTGCGCAATTTTGCCTTGCATTCTGCGAGCTCTACACCTGTGTGATGTTTATCTGGAGATATCCCAGGGGATACTGATGTCTTCCTGTGGCTCTCAAGCAGAGTCTGAATTTCATCATTCTCAAGTGTGACCCTCATTAAGTCCTAGAAAAACAAAATAAAATACATCAAGTTTGTGGTAAAACATATGTTTAAAAGAGATCTAGCCATCAGGCTTGTGGCTGCAACAGCATGATGACAAGATTCATGTCTAACATTGTTTTCAGCATGGTTTGTAGCATGTATATACATTGAACTAAAGGTACATCTTACATATTAAGTTTTTCATTCACAACTGAGTGCAAAACATATCTTCTGAAGTCAGCATACTAACTTTTTTATAAATTGAGCAATCAGTGTTGAATGACTTTTTATGGGGAACAATTATCATTGAATTCACAGAATGGTAATGTTATTATGTAGAAATAAGATATTTGTGTTCATAGTGTTCATTTGTACAGCATCACTGTGGCATGCATTTTTGTTTGATTGAATAATGCATGAATCAAAGTGAAAATATCATCAAAAAGAATGTGACACATTCTAAGAATTTAATTAGGAAAAATTTAAATAACATTTTCTGTTCCACCCAAAATTCATTTTCAAAAGAAGAACAAAGCAACAGTCAGCTAAGTGATTCTAACAAGTTTTCATTTAGGATCATTAAAGGAAGTTGTGAAGACCAGAAAATAAACAAACTAAAAGTGCACAAAAGAACACTGCATTACCTCATCTTCTCCAGGCAGCTGCTTATATTAAACATAAGACTAATGTATCCAATAGTTCACATTTTATCAATGCATATAATTTCACACAAGACTGCATACTGTCTTTGTTTTGACTAGTCATGTGCTGATATATGATTAGTGACAGTATTTTACTAACAATTTACTTGTGTAGTACTAATGCTTCATCAGGTGTCAGTACTATGGTCACAGGAAACAAATAAATAACCTCATTTATCCCAATGATTATTGAGAACTGCCTAATACACTAATGTACCACAGATTACCACAGTATCCCTAATGGGCTGCTGGCAAAGAAACAGTTGAACTACATACATACTAAAACAATCATTATATTGTCAAATGAAATAAAATTTGGGGTTCTAATCTGGATTTTCTATGTACACACTGATAATGAATCCTATATGGTAATACTACATCAGCCTTACCAGTAAATAACTGTCTCTCTGCGCAATCAACCTTTGTATGTGGTTATACATATTTTTTGCTATGTGATCAAGTTCTTCAGCTGGACTTTCAAGAGCAAAAATGTTCTCTGAATTATCAGTAATCTAAAAAAAAAACAAGAAAATTAACTATATTATGCTGAGTCAGGTTGTCAGGTTGCATTCATGCAGAGACTGAACACTAGTGTACAGTTTAAAAAGCATTGATGCTAGACAGTGCCATTACTATTATGATGTAAGATTCAGGAACTGATTATCATTTCAACTTTAATGTTCATGTTGATAATGTCACCTGATAAACATTTTAAATGATGAACATATTTTTCCAAAATAAGTTTGTTCTTTGATTTTGAAGAAAGATTACCTCCTGAATATTTTCCATAATAGCTGCCTGAACGTCAATATCTAATGTAGTGATATTGTAAATAAACTCTTCTTTCCTTTCCGACTGTACAGCACAACCAAGGATGAGCAGAAGAGCTTTCTTTATTTCATTTTCTGAAGTGTCTGGAAAAAAAACCAAACACAAGGTCACATACTACCAAAATGAAAGTTTCAAATATGGGAGATATTGTAAACACTACGGAAAGAAACTGTAAATTGAACATATCAGGCTGCCTAGCATCCACCAAAAAATTGTCTAACATAGACAAGTATTGAGTGATGCTCACCAAGTTCGTCAAACGATTGTGTGCGATAATTGGTGGATGTTAGGCGGCCCAGACATAACTGGACAACTATATAGACTGACCTCAGTCCTTTTTGAGTAAACTTTTAAATTTAGTTTATTAAAACTTATTCAGTCAAATATAAGTGGTCATTATCTTTACCCAGTAACAAAATATTTACTCAGTATATATGCAACTGGATATATTGACTGAAATGAGTATTGACACTTTTAGGACTTTATTGATTTCTTTGCTCATATGTGCAATATTATGCAGCTAGAGCTTGAGGTATAAAATGTTTGTAATCATAATATGCAGAAAACAGTCTGATCACAGATAGAGGCACAATGGTGAATAAGCCAAAGTGAAGAATTGCAAAAGAAATGTTTTTTTCACAGGCAAGATAAGGATTTTTAAAACTTTTGAAAATATTTTTTTGCTATGCTATAGCTGGCAATGCCGTAATTGTTTTTAATTCAGAGTTTTCAAACTTTTTATATTTAATTTTTAAGAATTTAATTTTAGAAACAATAAAACATCCGTTGATGTCACTATCATCATTTAAACATGCACTGCTATTATAGTCCTTTCCAAACACTATACATTCTCAAAGCAGTTTCAAAACAAAGTAAAAATCAGGAATGCCAAATGTTTAAAAATCTAATGCAGTACTTTTGCATTGGGGCTACATACAAATCGGTTTGTTTATGTTTTAATGCTTATGTGACAAAACAGTTAATTATAGCTTGAAAACCAAGAAGAAGCACATGACTAGGATATTTGATAAATACATCATAAGTATAGGTAACAAGAATTAAAAAATATTGAATTACATTTGTTGAAATATAATACACATCATGACATTTTACAAACACATAAATCTTCGATAAAGTCAAATATTAATTAGAAGTGGTGTCTTAATCATGTGCTGTTTCAAGCAATGAACTGGTATGGGTTTAAACAAGCAACTTTCTTCCAATAAAAGTCATGGTTTCTATATTTTGCTTTCTGCTGTCAAATGATTTGTATTTTGCTGAGAATACAAATTCTTATTTTGCCCTCACATATCCAAAGCAATGTAGAAGTGAGGCAGTGCAATTGGTTCAAATTTACAAACAATTATTAGCTGTAATCAAGTGTGCATGCTGATCAATCATTGATTAATAGTGGAAAATTACTAAGATAAAAATTAACATTGCATGCATTTATTTTTTGAACTTTGGTACCTCTTTCAGGCTCTCGACTAATCACAATAATGTTAGGCAGTTTCATCACAATCATCTGCTGCAGAACATCCTGAAAGAAGCGAAAATCACAAAACGTTAATTATTGATTGTTTCAATTAAATGCCTTTGCTACAGGTTTTGAATAAGACTTAGTTTCAAAGCTTCAGATATACTACTGCCCCAAGGACAAAATATGCAAAGTTTTACTCCTGGGTAGGTATTTAGTTTCTAATCTCATATTGTGCATAGAAGCCCACCAACAAATTCTATCCAATGCATTACAGAAACAACAGGACAAAATCTGAGGATGAAATTAGGAGTAGCTTCATGGTACTCACACATGATCATCAGAGATGAGTGGTGTTCTTGAACATATTTCTTTAGGAGTATTATAATAAATGGACATTTCTTTAACTGAACACAAAGATTTGTTTGGTGTTTTTTTTTCTGATTATAAAGCATAATCGATATGTCACATTATCAAAACATTATTTTTATCTCTTGTTATTGTTTATTTTTCCCTAAAAATAACTACCTTTTTAATCTATAATTTAATTGCATACATTAGGGCATTAATGTTTGCAAGATAGGGACTGTTCATGCACACAGATACCTTTCATGACGTCAATTATTTTGAGGTATTTAAAGCAAAATTGTTTTGCCCATATTTTATCATTACCAAATTACCATTGCTAAATCAAATAACAAATTAAATGTGATACCAATACAAAATGGTCCATATTTGTATAATAGAAGGTGCATGAACATTTTGTATGATACAAGAACATTACACTATTGTAAAAGCAAAAGTGTTTAATATACTTCTATGATAAGTTACAATGACCTGAATACTTTTGTTTGCCTCTCTTTTAACTGGAGTTTTGCACCACAGGAGCCTCTTTTCAAATGGAGAATTTTAATACAATAAAAAATTAACAGGACACAAATTGTAGATAAACAAAACAAGACAATCTTTTCTTAACCCAGTACTAAGATGACATTCAACAATCTAAGTTTTACCTAGCCATCACTAGAATTTCTAATTAGCACCTATCAGATACATTTCAAGACTTGTCTCTTATCTCATAGGACAACATACCTTTATTTTCTTATCATATCCTGATGAGACACACACAAATATGTGACGTAAATTAAAATGATAAGATAAAGCAAATTAAGCAAACAATGTTAGCATTTAGTATGATATTGAAATAACTGAAAATTTACAATCCCAATGTATTTTTATGGCTCAAGTTAGGACAACATTGAGACTTAGGAATTTCTTATTGTAGCAAATTTTAGTTGCAAAGTTTGATTCAATTCTTTATTGCACATGTTACCTTTCTTTCTATTTCATCTTGTAAGAACAGAAATTAACACCATTTCATATATACATATTTAGCTACAATGTGTGAGTTGTTTCAGATTAATGCTCTCTTTAACACCAGGAAACAGCTATTGTCCAGTCAGGTATGATAATTGTTTATGCTTTTGAATCAAGTTGGGCTATAATCAATGTTTTACTTTTCTGCATAAAAAAAACAATGATAACCCTTGCTATAACATTTCAATAAAAACATCAATAACAGACATCTTTTTACAAAGGAGGGACGCATTACTTCATATAATAAATTTCCATGAAATATTTTTTTTTTTTTTTTTTTTGCAGTTTTGTCACAGCATTTTGGAATAAATACATACTGCATGCTTTATCTATAACACAGTTAATTACTGGTGGCATTAGGAAAGCTGCTTAACATCCACCAATTAAGAACAAAAATCATCACTTGAAGTTCATTAAGTACAGTTTAGGTCTTAACTGGTGGACACTTATGTTGCCCACTTATGTCAGCAGTATTGAATTTATCTCAATATGAGAGTGTATAAAGTAAATGACTAAACATTGAAGCAAGCAGTACATACTACCAACCAATATCTGATACATTTTAAACAAGAAAGATAAATAACTTTCAACTAAATTCCTTAATAATCAATACAATATTGGCATATTAATGGTTCAACTCCTTTGTATTTATTTACATCCTAAAATATAAAATGTTGTTCTATATAGGCTGACTAAAGTTTTATCTTCGAAACATTGCTTGTATCTCTTCCTTTTATTCCTCATACAAATGAAAAAATAACTTGTCAAGACATAACTAATGGAAATGAGCAAATGGCACTCATTCTACCACCAGCAGTTTCCTTTGACACAATGATAAATCTGCTATATTTCTACAAGATACTATTTTTTAATAGAGGGGGAATGAGTGCTTCTCAAGCAAGATTTCTATGCCAGACTATTTTCACGGTAGAAATGAGACGATAAACCTGCCCAACTCTAATTTTAAAACTGTTAACTACAGACTTGACGAAAAAGACATTACTGGTACAGTACACTTTATTCGAAGTGCAGAAGACTGCAACATTACTGCACATATAAATGGTAACTACAAGTTTAACAATCTATGTACCAGCTCGCAATGGAGAGCATCATAATTTTTCTGCATACACCAGGTTCATATTGAGTTGTATTCAATGCAACCTTTCAGTAGAAGCATAAAAAATATCATAATATTAAATTACATCGAAGGTTCAAATATATATAGTTACAGATTGTCTAGTCTAAAAAGTTTTTCTTATGTGAGAATCATGCCATGGGCCATATTAATGCTTAGCAATTTCATAGCAGCTTTATCTTATGTGTCCAGGGTCTTGCACGATTTTTTAGTTCGTTTATATTCAAACAAGGTGATATTCGACACAACATACAAAGCAAAATTATAGTTCATTCTTTCCAGTCAAAACACACAAATTTTGCTTTGTTTACTGAATATATCTAAAACTGTAAGGTTTACTGTTTCATATTGTGCCTTACAAGTCATCTCAGGTATATGCTTAATGATGACGCCAATAGGTGTTGCTGAACAAAACAAACGTTTTAATATTTAATTGCCCAACTGTACTTATTGTGGTCCTTAAAATACACCTTACAATTCCATTGTTGAAAGTAGTTCCAGCATTATTCCCATATAAGCCAAAATAATAACTGTATCCACAATTGGTCCACAATGCTTTAATAGGAATTTTTGATATATTTACATTGTGGATTAATATGGTGCAACAAAATAGAAAGGAAAATATCTAATACAAGGCTGTTAGCTTGAGTGAGCATATGAGTATAATTTAGCTTTATGTATTGTTGAAACTTAAATAATGAGTACAAAATATAACATATATGAAGGGGTACTAACAATTTTGTTTGTTTACAAATTTTGCGCAATTACGTATTCAAATTAAAGCAACATTATACTCTATCCCAAAGTACTTTCAAAAGTACATCATCACTTGATCAACAATTTTCAAATGTCATTTCAAAAGACTTGGAACGATATACAACATGCAAGATTATGCAGCTATGAGCTAAGGTATCATCTGCAGTCTTATCAAACTGCCAATCAAAAAGGTAAAAACTGGACCAAAAATGGCAGCTTTCTAAAGTGATTGATGAGTTTGTTACAGATAAGGTAAAAATAATTATGTGACATAGTATTCTTATAGTTTTACAATAGTCTGATTGAGTCAATATCAGTACACTTGCTGTTTATTGTAAATGCTAAGACTACTATCTACAATAAACCGTGGAGGGAAACATGATTGGTATTTTTTTAGCCATACATTTTTTCATAGGCACTCAAAATGACAGCCTGGAGGCTGCCTGAGGCAATGTAGTTAGACTCAATTGTTAAAAATAGCTATTGGCCAAAACTTGTCACAGTTCAAATTCCATGAAACATTGTCTGACGCTGTGTAAACTTTGCATGGATATGTAGAATCTAGCCCTTATCTCGACCAGACCGGACATCTTAGTCGTAAAATGGTTAAACCAGTAGCCAAGAGTAACCGCGGAGGTGGTAAAAACAATGCTATAAATTAACAGGTCATAAGCACCTGCATATAATATTATAGCTATAGAGTACAACTTTATAAACTATACTTTACAATATGTCTACCTTCTAACAGCATCATTCATGCTACCTGATGGAATATTTATTTTTACCATGGACAAATAATAAAAGTAAAATCAATATAAACATTGGATTAAAAATTACAGAATGAAAACTTTTGATTTCCTTATAATTTATTCAGGGTACCCAATACTTTAGAGTATTTATATTCCCTTCTATATTAACATTACAATAACAGTGGGTAATTACAAAACTGTTTAAACAATTCCCTTATGTAGAAATTAACATACTTAAATTGCTTAGTTTAGTACTGTCTTGTAATAAATCACAGTTACCTAATATTTGTAAGAAATTCAAAGTACTTTTTTGACACAATTCATACTACAGTTTACTCTTTTATGATTTTAAACAATGGTTAACAAATGCTGCTATTGAGTATTAAAACCTGATGCAAATTTGATTAATAGTTCATAGTAGCCCACAATCACATGAAACTACTAATCCATTATTTATTTTCAATTAAACTGTGCACTCAATGACCTACATGCTTAACACCTTGGATTATAACTTACTTCAAACAAATCTTTTTATGGCAGCAAACCTTCCTGAGAAGTTTGTTACATTGACAGAACTTTCATTTTAAATGGGTCAATCATTTAATCACAGTATATTACACATTATATCATTTTTCTAGTTTAATCCATTAATTTTCTTCAGCCTTTTATATCCCTATATCTCAAATTATCAATTAACCATCATTTGCAAAACGCCCATGAATAACTTTGTTAAGTGTGTGGCACTGTACAATTGTTTTTTTGTCATTATTATTATTATTATTATTTACAGGCAAATATTGTAATGGCAATCATTTTTGATGTAACATGCACCACTTTTACCAGGTAGTTTGTATGTATGACAAAAACATGATCTATAAATGTTGAACATATAAGATTCTCCTAGGATCCATGACTAGAAAACCAAGCAAACTGTACCTCATAATATCCCTTGACTGACTTGAGCAATATGTCCCAGTTTTGAAGCCTTTGAGAAACATCTTCAACAGTTCTGTTCAAATTCAGTGCCAGTTCTCTGTTAGTTTTGGGATCACTGAAAAAAATAAAATATCATAAATAATTAAAACGTGCAGTGAGGAAGGGGTTTGAATATTATTGTATAGTGCCTACTATTAAGCATTCTCTTCACAACACCATGGCAGTTTGAGGGGCATGGAAATCAGGGAAAACTTATCAAATAACAATAAGTTGAAAAGCCATTAAACTTGAACAAATTGTATACAATTGCAAAATATCCTTCAGCAGTAAAAACAGATTAAAGACATAATTGACAGAAAAAATAAACCTCATGGTGGTGGTTAACTCTTTCCACATACCATGGATAAACCATTGTTTATAAACAGGAACTGTAAGTGCCATTTAGATAAGGACAAATGTTAGGACAACTAGACAGCTGATTACCTAATGTGTAGATAACAACACTGTAATTACTGTTACCATACAATCAAAGTGATATTAGAAATGAAGGAAAACAGAAAACTCATTTCTAATGCTTTGAGAATTATAAGTTTAAAACCAGTTGTAAGCACCTGCATAGGTAACACGAAAGAGAATTAGAGAAACATAAATGTATAATAAAAATCTGCATTTAAACAAAAAATATTCAAAGACTATCATTTTTTTAAAGTGTCACAGAACGTGGTATTCTATCTTTTATGAGTTTCATTCAATTGTTTTCATTTACTAAGCATGCCAGTATTCGGGCAAAGTGAATGACAGCTACCGGAAAAGTACCATTTTGTCACCGACTAGTCAGTTATGCCATGCATTAAACTGCCTATTCAGCAGTCTGAACATTAATTTTTTGTATTAATATTATAAATATAAACGTCCAACCGATCTGGATATAGAGGCAAATGGTATTTTGACATTTTCAGGCAAAGGTTAAGGAGTTTTATGTCAGAGCCCAGTAAGAATCAGGGCTTGTCTTATTGATAATATGAATTAAACAAATACAGAGATGCTGAGAAAGTCTACAGACAACCAATTTTCTACTGATACTGGAATTTCTTTATTCACACAAATGAGATACAAAGAATACCAAATTTACACTTGTTGAGACCCTTTGTCAAAATTTCAGTCACTAAAAAAATTCAGGATTCATTCTCGACACATTTAGCTCACTATCCCCAGTTACCGCATCTGATATATTCTGTGGACTAGCTTACCCAGTAACTTATATCCTTATATGATCCATAGTTTTCAGATTTCACATAAGCTTATGCATATAGGATGCAAAAGAAAGAAAACAGATTTCAGTAAGTTTCAAACAATATCTACTTAGTCTATGGTATTAAATCAGCCAGACTTTGATACCATTCATAAAACAGGAACAGTGAACAAAGCTAGTTTTCTGTGGATTGTTTTCCCAAGTGCTTCATACAAAAGAGCTGATTGACAACCACCACTGGCACTGGCTACTTTATAATAACATTTTCACATGAAATAAAAAACACCAAAAATAACAACTCAAAGTGTCAGTTTTCATTAGTCAGTCTAGTGTGTTGTTCCAACTACAAAACAGGTTAGAGTTCTAAGAAGGAAATACCCAGTAAATTCCCTGGACACCTACAGTAGTAGTAACTAACGATCCTCGTTCACAAACAAATCCTATCCAATATTAGTTTTTCAAAATTCAAAATGTTTTTATTTGATGCCATGACTGGGACATCCCTTTGGGACATATGAAATAGGGCTCAGTAACACTTGTAAAGATTTTGGAATAAAAATGTTCATCCAACATGCTTAACATGTGTAGGAGAATTGCCAAATGCTAAAAAGCCAATTCTTACACCTGTCCTCCAGGCCCAGTCAAGAAAATTTGTACTCACTTGTCTACTTTAAGCAAAAATCAGGAAATCTGTCAAAGATAGTTTATGCTACCTTCTGCACCAACACATAGCCATGCTAAAAATAACGCTCAATGTGACCCCAAAATATTAAAGCAAAATTAAAACCATAGATACATATCAATCTGAAATAGATATGCCTAGCTCATCATCTGTAGAATTTTTTAGTTCATTAGATCTCAATTGCCAGGAAATCAACTCTCTTAAAAAACAAAAAGCATGTGGTTATCTATTCAAATACTAATGGTATGTGTAACAGGATAAAACAGATTCTAATAGTCTCTGATAGTGAGTCCATGTGCAAAAGCTGTCAAGATGATCACAGATATAAGGTGGAATTTTAATGACATGTTCTGATATCTGTTGAAATAGCTATACAAGTGAAAAACTATATGAAAAACAAATCACTACAGAGTATTAAACTGTGATTCAATAACAGTAAATTACTATATTCTCCATTGGTTGTGCAAGCTCCATGCATTTTTATAAATTATATAAGAATAAGAAAACAGAACCATCAAGAATATTTGTGCACATTTAAAATCAAAAAGGTAAAGAGAGTATGCCACTTGAAATATTTAACATAATGAAAGCAAATAGCTGAAGGGTGATAAAGTAAATATAGAGTTGATTTACCTGCAAGGCAAATGGGATACTAGTCAAGCTTTTTAGTCTTTGACAGTTTTAAAGGTTCAACCTTACAACACAGAAGTGGTATTAAAAGCTTTAGGGATATCATTATAAATGTCATTGTACAATCATCAGACAAAATAACCAATGAGTTTATGTAATAACATGACAAATGACAATGTAAAATACACCCAAATACTCATACTGTAAATTGTGGATATAAATTATTCCAATTTGACAACAAAGGATATGATTATAGACTACATTATACATTTCAATAATATTGCCTTTGTTGTCAAATTCGGTCACATCCTACAGACTAAATAAGACAATTAACCTAATCATTAATTAATTAAATGTTCAATAGGCGTAAGGACAATAAATAGTTTGAATTCTATGTCATTTCTATACAGGTGAAAAAGTTCATGAACAGGTGTTGAAATTATTATAAGATTCTACAAATTATTCATAATCATAATCACCCAGTTGGAAAAAGAATATCTCCAACAGGTACACATTCCAAAGTAGAAAATGCTTTTATTTTAAAATTTTGACTAACAAATATTAACCAGTAGTAATTATTTTGTAAGGTAAATCTATTAATGGGTTCTAATATACAGAGAATCCTATACATATAGTAGTGAGTCATATGTCATTAGTCAGGTAGTGACTTAATTCAGCAGCTGTGACACACTTAATTCATAGTATTTGATTTCTTCTCTGTGACATAAAACCACGACTGAATTTATATTTGAAAAAAAGGTGTACAGGAAATATCCAGCCAAACATAAAATTGTTTAAAAGAAATGGGACACATCATGTTTAGGCAGGTGACATCGCCTTATTTATAATCCTCCAGATATAGCATAACTAGTCCTGTCTAATTTTCATGTTTCTATACATATAGCAGGAAATACACTTAATCATGGCTCCATGACATCAAAATATCTACTATTTATAACTGATTTTAGTGCTAGCAAATGTCAGTGAAAAGAAGACCTCTGGTAGCCCAATATTCAAATGGATACTTTCTACTTCATGGTTTTAATTATATCCATCTTTCAATACCATAAACTACCTTGAACTAGAAGATAACATTCAAACTTTAACCATCAGTAAACAAATCTGAGACTTTAAATTGTAGCAGTCAAGACATCAGCATGAATAAACACTGATAAGTTCTAGAACACATGATAAATAGGAGATTCTATAAGTGTAATATTTCCTGTTATCATCAATGGTAGTTGGGCCTACAAAACAGAGACCTTATATACTGTACAGTCAGACACTTTTTCATTTATTTACATTATTCTAAGTTTGAAATGTAATATATAATAGTAGTAAAACATGTCTCAAAATGAGCTGGTTTTTGTAGAAAAGTGGCTGACTGTGTAGCATAGTAAACCTTGCAGCAAAGTCCCTGAGCATTACAACATCATTCACCTACATCCAAAAACAAGAAATTTGTTTAAAAATATTTTATCCATGCTTTCTTTGCAACAAATGTTAATATGAATATATACAGTATTAAAACATGACAGTAGGTTTTCAAGTTATTCTCTGTTACTAAATACTGGTTTATGACACTCACTCTGAAAAATATAGGCTGCTGAAAATTGGAAGCATAAGAAAAAGTAAAAAACCAACATGCTTGTTCCCTTATAGGAGCAACCGAATTATTGTCTTAGGTCACAAACCAGTACTTTGTACATGCAATATGAGCGGTCAACTCTGTTCATAGGGCGATGAATTATAATTCCTCCTATTATACAAGGATATTCTTAAACCAGGGCTTATATACCACATAACACACCTAAGAAAATATTTCTTATAACCTGATCCATTAAAGGTGTAAAGATCAAATACATCTCAATAGCACAGAATACACAAAGTATACTACCACAGTTAAAATCGAGGGCTATGAACCTTAAATCTAGTAAGAGTATAATCATACAAAACTCCATGCATTACATTCATTATGATAATACACCTGCATCTTGATTTATTATAAAGGTGAGTATGCAAATGTTGGTCCCTTTCTACAAAGCAAAGCTTAGCGTTGATTATGATAAAGGATAATATTCAAGAAAAATAAGGTTCATGTACTTTCAGATATTATAGAAAAGAAGTGTTTACAGCCATGAGTGAAGACAAACATATCATAGCAAATATCATTTCACTACATACAACAAGCCATTTCAGGAACTTGACCAGATGCAGTTACATTAAATGCCTTTAAATAACAAGATTAAAATTTAAATTACACTGCAAATGAACAACAATGGTGTACAAAATTTCTGATGATCTTAATTTACCAAAACTATCTCTATGTGAAATCTTTAAAAGCTCAACTGACCTCCAGCCATGACTGACAATTTGAGCTTGATTTACTAACAATAATAGGGAGTAATTTAAACCTGAGTACTACACAACAAAAATTATTATTATTGAAGCAGAAATTATAATAGGATTAAAATAGCCCAATATGTAAGTATACATAGTACCTACAAGGTTGGTGATGATATTATTAATGAACTCTACAGGTGTTACCAAGTGTGTAAAAGTAATGGTCACAAGCAAGTTTTTATGGGGTTTCCTGAACCTTAAAATATTTGTCCTTGAGCTTGTGCAAAATGTGACGTCAACACACAACAAAGAGAACCGAAATAGGGACAGAATGTGACATTTTCACCTCTGAATGATGACAGATCAACCAAAGACGAAAAGCCCAGTCTGTGTCAACCCCTCGGTTGACCAAGCACTTGTCTGAATTAGGAAATGCACAGAAACATATATACTTGTAATGTTTACATCTGTTAAACTTCATGTTCATTCATTCAATGAATTTTAAGACTTGCATATGTTTTGACAAGCAGTTATAAACCCTTTTCTCTCATTAAAGTCTTAAAGCCATAATTACCAGTAGCATAATTACAAAACCATAGTAGGAAAGTCAGAACTATCCACAAGTTGCTTGTAAATAATGTACTAATCAGGAGAGAGACAGAAATTGTAAAAGTATTATGACCACTAGTTTATTTATTTCTTGGTAAAAGTAATTTATGTTCTAATAAAAATAAACTGTCTGAACTTATTAATGACTCATTCTGTTTCTAAGGTCACAACACAACAGTTCTCATATTTACTAAGTCACAGCAAGTGGGTTGTGCATGGAGGCAAAACTATGTTGTGATACAAAACTCAAAAGCATTATTTAAGTGGCATTGTCCAGTTGGCAAAAAGGCAAAACGATACCAGTCACACTTACATTTGGAACATAACATCATTAAGAAATACTCCATCAACTATGTCATGGTACTCCAGTGGCTCCTCCCGAAACGTTTGAACCTATAATATGTTATAAAACATAAAATATGTAAAGCACAGTATAAGAAACGAAATAAAAGGAAAGTTTTAATTTAGCATTTGTCATTTGATGACTGTGTCTGTGTTAAATAATTGGCAATCAAAACAATTTATATTCTAAGGAAATTTGTTAATTGCAATAAAATGTTTAGTGTTTTGCAATTCTATCTTTAAACTGGCTACTAAAAATAATCAGCGTTTTATCCTAGATTAAATAGAGTAATTAAACTACTATACCCATGTGACTAGTGGGGAGTTCATCAGTCCCACTGTATCAGCCATGTTTCATAACTTTAAAACTTCCAAAGTTAAATCTTGAGTGAGATTATACAGTTTGAGATACACATAAGAATCCACAAACGTATATCAAAGTATAACTTTATCAGCGTTAATGATAATCCAAATGTTTCACTGGAAAATACGGTAATCCCAGGTGTGATCTAAAAATAAACCATCGCTCATAAAATGATCTGATTCAATTTCTTATCCACGCCGTTAACTAGCAGCCGATTTCTTTTCCAATAGAAATCCTCATGTTACATATGGTTGGTAAAACTTGCTGTGAAGATAACAGCTTTATTTAATTGTAAGTTTGTTCCATGCTTAGAGCTGTTAAAATCCTTCTAACTGCGACCAGTTATTAAATACGTAATCGATGAGTCTGGTACAAGTTTCATCTTAGGTACCACTTCCACCTTTTGTGACTCTTGACCAATCAGGGCATCGGAAAGGGAAATATCACTCCGCCAACCGTGTGATAATCAAAATAAACAATCTAGTTGAACACAAACTAAATATACTTTTCAGAATGTACAAGGAAATTAAAATTTCAGCCAAATGTCTGAAGAAATTATTTTTTTCTTCTAAATTCTAGCATATAACGAACCTATAATATGTGTTTCTTTTCCTCGCGCCAGGTTACACAGGTGCAATCCCTACAAATAGGGGAGTTAACTACGCACAGAAATGTATTCCGGTGAGACAACTCCAAATTCAAGTGGTGTCTAAAGCTAGCCGACCCTGATGCGTACGCCATGCCAGGGACGTCACATGAGGAAATGGTGATATACATGCCCCAATATGAGGTTAAAATAGCCCTTAAACATGCGTATAGATTAAAAAAAGCACACCCACTTTTGAAGGCCCTTCAGCAAATCTCAGCCACATTTGAAAATAACTTTTCACAATTTAAGTTTGTTCGTGTTTACTCATCCTCATGTTAATTTTGAAAACCAAAGATTCTGGCCAATGTTAGAAACATTGGACTAGAAACTACAAGCACCCACTACCATTTCTTCTGCAATAGCTTTTATAGAACAACCAACAGGTAATTGTTGACTTTTGACAGTCATATTACCTTATAAGTGCAAGCAATTATAAAGTAACACTGAACTTATTTTTTAAATTTTTTATTATTTTTACACAAGTAACACTTTTACAGCTTATTTCTCTTCGGGTTTATTGTACACATATGTAAGACAGCATTTGCCACAGTACTGTCTGTCAAAGTGGGATGCCATAAATACACCAGCACCACATTCCTCTGCTGGACACTCTCGTCGGAGACGGGTAATTTTTCCATTTTCATCAACCTACAAGGAAAAGAATGCTAAACATTTTAGTTTATCATAAAAGTACGAGTCAGCCGAATTACTCGTCCTCACAACATTAGCTCAGAAACATTACTAATCATAGAACTCAGAAGGTGTCCTAATGTAACATCATCATTGCTTGTATCTGTCTATGTTCAAAATACCACTTATGTCAGCATAATAAATGTGATGATGTGTTGAGCAAACAACCTGTTTATACCAGTTGTTTGTGTTGAGCAAAGAACCTATTTATATATGAATTGTTTTTGTAATGAATACTCCTATCAATATTCTGATATTTCAGTATCCTCAGAAGTGACTACTTGTACAAGTTACAGGTACATTTCCATTATCTATCCATCACACCTTTGTTTATTGATCAGTTTTTTTTGCAAAGAAATGGAAATTTAACTAGATTAACTTGTGACAATTCCTACGTTGTATCATCTACTAGTTGGTGTCAATATGAACAATTCTTCGAAAAATTCCTTTTTTTACCTTGATACCCTTTAGTCAAAACTAATACACGACACATACCCTATAGAATTTGAGTACAGCTAGCTTGACCTTCTTCTTCTTGTGTTTGGTCTTTTTTGGTGTAGTGTAATTCTTCTTCTTGCGCTTCTTGCCACCACGAAGCCTCAACACTAAATGAAGTGTAGACTCTTTCTGGATATTGTAGTCGGACAAGGTACGCCCATCTTCCAGCTGTTTACCAGCGAAGATCAAACGTTGCTGATCTGGAGGAATACCTGTAATTAAAAATAATAATGTACTTATAACCTTCATTTAGAAGCATTTCCTTTTTCCATGCTGATGATTTTACTCTGCAATTAACATTCACCATTTAGAGTTCAACAGTACCTACAAGTTATAATTTTGGTGATGAAAAGATCTTTTTCTGGTAAAACTTAATTGCAGATGTCCAACATATCCAAATGGTGGCAACAATTTTTGACTACATTGGAACAAAACATTACACTTGACCAGCTTTCTTTTGATAAGGTTAGTACCAAACAGTGTCGAATCTCTGCTAGAGAATGTACAAAACTGCAATATTTTAAAAATAGCATTATTTCTACTGTTCAACGTTATTCAGAAAAGTGGTAACGCAGTTAGGATGTGCAGTCATCGAACACTCGGAGGTGCCCTAAGTTTTTCATCATGTTAACACTGAACAGAAGCAATATACATAGATCAACAAACTTGTTACACAATAATTACGCTTACCTTCCTTATCTTGGATCTTGGCTTTAACATTTTCAATAGTATCACTGGGTTCCACCTAAATACAAAAAGTTTGCATGCTGGATATGTTATTACTGGCAAGTCAATAAATAGTGTTGTGTCAATGTCTACATTGTTATTATTTAACAGAATTGTAATTTTAACAGATAATGACTATAAGACGGTAGGCTTTACTGCAGCAAAAATGTATGTAGATTTCTTGCACTTTTGAGTTTTACTGTTCAAGGTTATTCAGAAAAGTGGTAACGCAGTTAGGATGTGCAGTCATCGAACACTCGGAGGTGCCCTAAGTTTTTCATCATGTTAACAGTGAACTTTTCAATTTTCATCTGATAATAGTGTGCACCACATTCATAAAGTTATCTACTATAACACATATCATGATTTCAACTTAGATACTAGATATCAACTGGTCACAAAAAGCTGTTAGAAAATGACACATTGGGCAGTCTGTTATTTATGTGACAAAGGGATACAATATTTTCTTTATTTTAAAGAGACACAAGTTGACATTACAATAGTTTGCAGACTTTAGGAAAGAGTATTTCATCTTACTTACAGACTTATATGAATACTAGGATAGCTACCAAGTCTCCTCTTGCGATTGAGAGACTCCTGCTTAGTAGTTTGTTTTCGACAAAAAATTGTCTAAAAATACTGAATCTCTGCTAACTTGACAGGTATGTACTAGTAATTATATTAACCATGAATACAAACCTCAAGGGTGATAGTTTTGCCCGTGAGGGTCTTCACAAATATCTGCATTGTGGAAGCTCCTGAAAGTAAAATGTTCGATGTTAAATTATTGACATTAGATAATATCTTGATTCAGTAATATCATTTAATATAATTTCATAAAATGACTAATTGTCTAATAATTCCTCAATTCCAAAGCTTCTTATCCACTACTACTATTATTGTGCACAGTAACTGTCCCAAATATTTAGAAAATCATTTTGTTAGGATGTCAGAACAGTGTAGCTATAATACTAGATCGATCCATCAAAATTTTGTTGTACCAACTGAAACAAATACTTTCTACTCTAATGCCACAAGAGACTGGAATTCATTACCTGATTACATTAAGGGGGCGAGAACCTTTTATTTCTTAGTTATCTTTGTTACAATGTATCTTTAAAACTATAGACTAAAAGTATTA
>JAOXYB010029178.1:0-31041 GCA_028565635.1 Phoronis ovalis
TAAAACATGTATGCTTCATATTAATAATATGCAATTCCTTTCGCTCAAATAACCAATTTAAACAGCGTACAATGATGGTTCTTCGAATCGTCGTTGTCTTGTTAAAACTGTTTCATGTTTAGTTTAATGTAGCTATATTTAAATACTAGACAATTTGACTATGTGTCTCACTTGTTATTGTCCTGGACTAACATTTACTCATATTTTTTTACAGCTAGATAATTACCCGATGTCCATGTCCTATGGTGATGGTCAATTATGGATTGGTGACAAAACTGGATGTCTGCATTTATTTGATGCAAGTCATGGTGAATTTGGATTGCTTGAGGTACGTGTGCAGTCACAATAGTGAGTTGACTAAAAAATGTGAGGCATACTATGCGTTCAAGTACCACTGTTTTCATGCTTTGCTTCTATAAAGTATTGTGTGACTTGATTACAATTTTTTTTAAACAAATGTGCTATCTAGGTATGAAGTAACGTAACAATTGTGTTCTCTTTGTTGTTATTATTTTTATATACATTTCAAGGAAATACTATCCTCTAGTAGTCATTTTGACTAATATTTGCTAATATTTTTTGCCCTCAACCCTAGCTTGGCTATTACTACATCTTTTCTCAGATCTATGTTATTTTTAAATTGTTCTATTTAGTCTAACCTTGACATTGGCCACACTGGCAAGTTAACTGGACTTCACCATTCATGGGGGTCTGTTATAACATGCTCTACAGATAAAAGTATTAAAGTTATGGCTCCTACACTTGATCCTAATGAAATCACAACGTTGAAAACACACAAGGCTGAAGTTGCTGGGGTGAGATTCGTTTTGTTTAAATGTAATTTTGTATGAATTTGAATTCAAGTGTGCTACTCAACAGTACATCTTATTTTTACAAAATTTTCAAAATAATGTAATAAAGATTAGACAGTTCAAGAAATATGGACAAAGAGTTGGTAAAGTTTTCAGCAGTAATCCCACATTGAGGGTAATAAATTGCTAAACAGTGTTTTATTTTGTTGTAGATTGACTATAGAAATAAAGTTTTAGCCAGTGCATGTAGTGATGCATCTATTGGAATCTGGAGACCCATGCAGCTTGATCATAATTAATGTATGTGGCCAAAAGAAACTGCAAAATAAAAGAAGTATGGAAGAGGCATATTTTCGGACTCTCCAGCAATGATTTCTAAATTGTGTTGTATAGCATAGAATCTGTCTGCTGATGCAGCCAATGGAGGATTCTACTGGAAATTGTAAAGATATCAATAATTAGAATTTAACTGCTTGTGCTGCGGTTTGGCTAACTACACCCCAAGAGGACTCAATAGATTTTGGATTTTAAAATACATAATGTTTTCCTGCCTGCATATTGGACTCCAGTAAAATACAGTCTACCATGTAACTTGGTGTTTATACAGTGTCTGTACTGTTTGATTTATTTATATATTTATTGTTGAAAAATGGTTTTATAAAGACACTATCACTCTAAACAATCCTACCATGTACAAAAGAAATCCTCTGAGTAAACCAGAATCCTCCACCCCAGCATCATACACATGCAGGGAACAAAAGCCTATAGGCTAACCAGAGTATAGAGAAGGGCTAGCCAGAGGGAGTTTGTGGGGTGGTTAATTTAAGAAAAATTACACTGAGTAGTCTTGGTGTGATTTATTTTACTGCAGTGTTTCATTGTCAACATTATTTTATTACAGTTATACCTATTACAACTTATTATATTAAATTATCGATGTCATAGATATAACAACAAAGCAGTGTTTTAGAGTCTACCTGGAGAAATAAAGTAAAATGCAAAAAAATATACTACAGTAACAAAAAAATAACAATCCAGATTTTAACAAAAGAATACCCAGCGATTTTTTACATATAAAGTGTAATACAAAGTAACGCGAACGTGGTAGGCATTTTAAAAGTCGCAAGACATTGTCAGGTAGCATTTCCTGCTGTTACAGTTTCATCTACTGAAAGTTACTCATTATGCAAAAAATAATTAAGTAGATATCCGTGAAATACATTTTGCAGAGTCGATAGATTTTTTCGTTTTGTATGGCCTGATGAGGCTGGATATGACTGCTATATTAGAGTTTTTACTTTTAGGTGTGAATTATTTGCATTTCACACATGGACCAGTCAAATATTTGCAGGTATGGAAAGGTATATTTTTAAATATAATAATGCCATACAATGCTTACGTTTATTTACAAGTAACTATGGACATAGACCCTTTAGTTAACGCTTACATAGTAAATGATTCTATTTAACACACAATATTCATTAGGCTTTTCAACACAAATTAGCTAGATGTTGGCTGCCGTTTGATGGTAGCTAACTTGCGACCTATTTTTAATTTACAATAGCCACATATCACATAGAATATATAGAATCGTCTATTAACAACAGCCCGGACAACAGCATTATAGATTTAATTGCAATGGTAAACTATATAATAAATGGCTATGTATCATACATAGTCTTGAAATTGACATTTCAATGTAACCTATACAAAGTTACATAACGCTAAGTCTGTGGTTGCTTCATACTTTTCTAAAACTAATTATAATAATAGACTGACCATGTGTAAAATGCAATTAAAATGTAAAATGCATGTATTTCACAATTGGAAGTGAAAACTCTATTACAAACCTGGAAATGATGATGATGGTGATTGAACCAGTTTGCTTGGGCTGAACATATCATGCACGAATCACTTTCTGCAATAAGTAAATAATGGTACTTCTCTTTAGAAAAGATTTCTGTATGGCCCATTTTGTTCTCAAAAAGATCACTTTCCATCTCATAGCATCATCACTAAAGAATTACTGGAAGAAAACCTGATGAAGTCCAAAAAACGAGATAACATTATTGTCAAGGATTTTTTGGTGTCCAAGGCTACAGCTAAAGGTAACCGTAGTAACTTTTGTTAGTTTGAAATATCAAATTTTTAAAAAACATATTATTATTTCCCAACTTTTCAAGCCTTAAATTTACTTTCAAATTACCAGTTTGACACATTTTTTTGTACATTGTTATATTTACTGTAACTTGTCAAGTTCTCAGTTTTTGTAACTTTTGTTTTCTGCAGTGCATTACAATTAGGTGATGGTATATTCCTTGAATTCTTCAATACATTTATATGATAATATCCTACATGTCGATCTTCTGTACAATTTCAGGTGATAATTATTATTGTATAATTCTTCGAGTACTGGTGACAGCCGAGCCATGTAGGTTGATGACGATAAGAAAGACTACCAGCTGATAATAAAAACCTTACAAGATAATGAATATTTAAGGGATATGTTGCTTAACAAATAAAAATTAGTTCCGAAGGAAATCATGGCATACAAAGAAGTGATTCCAGCCCTTATTCAACACCAAGCAGACAAGGGAATCGAACCTATTTTCCAATCTGTTTTATCACAGCACTCTCAACGAGATGCAAGGAACAGTGATACTTCAGGATCTGTGTTCGGAAGGATACAGAATCTGTGACCGGCGTAAAGGTCTTGATTACGATCACTGTCAATTAACTTGTTATGAAAGAATTAGGAAAGTTTCATGCTTTATCCTACTATGCAATATGAAAAAGGATAAATCCGGAATAATTAAAGAAAAATTCAGCTTAGCATATGTTGAGTCATTTTACTGCTCTGCATTAAGAGAAACCATAAAAGATACCATATCTTCAACATTATGTAAAGACTGCTGTGGATTTAACAAAATCAGCTACTGAGAACGAAGAGGTAATTTAATTAATTTCATGTTTCACTTTTGCAACACCTAATTACTATGTAAAGTGGTAATATTTAATATTCCAAGAAAATTTGAACTAATACCTTAATCTCTTTGATATTTCCCAAATATATTTCCTTTAAATAGTAGAAAATAGAGGTACGTATTTTTATTTTTTTAAATATGCCAGAAAATATATATATGATATTTTTTTAGCAAGTTTTTAATGCTCTATAAAGTAGTAGTAGTTTATAAAGCAACAGTTTCACGGTAATTATTACTAAAATAACTGCTTGACTATTATTCTACTAGTACTACCAAAAGAGAAAATTACAAATGACTTTAGTCTTTTATAAGTTATATTTACTTTTTTAGGTCAAGAAACGCATAGAGAAACTTCTGACCATGGACATATACAGCACCATGAGAGATCGATCTCCTGAAGAACCATACTCCGTGTTCTTTGTCATGGTGACGTATGGTGTAATAACATCATGTTCAAATATGATAATTGTGAAAAAAGTAAAGCAACTGGCGTCAAACTGATAGATATGCAAGTCATGCGATATTGCTTGCCTACTACAGATTTGGTCTTTTTTTTTGTTTTCCAATACATCTCGATCTTTAAGACAGCTTGAACTTCCCAAGCTCTTACAAATCTATCACGATGTATTTATTAATACAATGAATCCTCTCAAAGTTGATGCGGCAGATTTCAATATCGAGGTTTTACACGGTCTTTTTAAGAAAACCGCTATGTTTTGGGATTGTCACAGCTTGTATCACTGTACCTGGCATGCTAAGTGAACCTGAAGATACTGCCGATTTCTCTGTTTGCAAAAGCCAAGAGGAGCTGATGCACTTTGCTGAGGAATTAATGCAAAATACAGTTCCTAAAATAGTTAAAAACGGTAGCATAATACAAGAACGTCTCGTGGGTATAATACAAGATGCGATTGAAATGGGTGTGCTTTAAGAGATAATAAGTTTGCTTTTCGATATTTGGCTTTTTGTCAGCTCTTAAATTGTACTTGATGTGTTAGGGAAACGCCATATAGTATCAGCAACTGCCATATCGAAATCGTATTTCATTCTTAACCTGCCTATAAATAGTTTTAGTTACTGTATTTCTCATCTTAACTTTGCCCATTTTTCCTTGTCAAGGTGAGTTCCCAGTTGTGATTAGAGCTCAGACTCTATTCGAACGAGTTGCTTTAGATTGTTATACTATGCTAAGTTTACTTATAAACTTTCTGACTAGATTAACTGATTAAAACATTTCATTTTTTTCACCAGGTGGTCTTTAATATCGGCGCAACAAAAAAAAGGTCATCGGCACGAAATGTGGACTGTTCACAATTTTAGTAACAATCCAAGGTAGTTGGGAACATTTTTAGGAAGGTAAGCTGAAAAGTTGTGTAAAGAACTTACAGAATGAAGTTCCTGAGTTCGGTAATGAACTTGAGAACATTTTGTAGTACAGCTGTTTTCCCGTAGGATGTAAGTGTTTTATGTCTTGTGACCTGTACGGTTGCCATTTTAGGTTAAAACGTAAAATTCAAAAGAATGTACATGTAAGTCAGCTTACGTAGTTCAAACTTTTCACAAGTAATCTTTACACAGTGCTTGGTAAAACAATATGATGATCTATCAAAGTTTGATTGATTTTTTCCTCATGCAAAGTGTTTGATAATTTATTTTTGTTTACTGCAAAGTACTGAAATAAAATAAAATTCAAAAAAAAATGTGATCTCTATGTAGGAGAGACAAACAAATACCCCATTCTCAAATGCTTCTGCAATATATAAAACAAAATTTAAAATAAAAATTCCATAAATTGGCAAGAGATAACTTGTTAGTTTTACATCAGTAATAATTGTACAAGAAATGAATGCCGCTGTATGTCTTTATTATCTGAATCTCAGATACCATTATTTAAAGAAACGTTGTTAATTACTTGAAAAGATCATACATAATTAATTTACCAAGGTGGGGTGCTATGGGGTCCTATGTCGATGCAAAGAAGGTCCCAACTTGAAAACTACTAGAAATGCTTCTGTCTCAAGTCGTGTACGAATGGTAATAATTTATTGTGCACTATGGAACAGTGGTGAAAGCAATGTTATGTTTTGCCTGCTTGTTAATTATATAAGAACACCTTGCAGCTCAAACATATAATTACGTAAATTCGACAAATATTTCCCTGGAATCAACGTAATGTCATTCTACGTGTTTGCTGGGACTATTACAACTAGGTTTTCTACCTGAATTAGTTAGGTATATCATAATATATCATGATAATCAGTAGGAAGACTTGTTTCTCTAGTCGGGCAATGTATTGCTAGGCAGTTTATATTTTTTTTACACCACGTGGTCTTGAAGTGATTGTAGTAAAAAAAAATCAGACACTGGCCATGCCAGCATGAAATGTCGATTGTACGTATGGGAGATAATTATCTTCGTTTGTGACTGAATAGAGTGGCAAAACAACATTGGGATTTCATGAGTGGGAGAAGTTTGCAGACTGCAGCCACAATATAAATAGTCAGAGCGAATAGTAGTTGGTTTTGATCATTTTGTATAACTTGGCGAAATGACCGCTGGGTATGACCACTATATTAGTCGCCTTTACTATATTACCGACATTCGGCTTCTTGGACATGCAGCTCTCTTAATTGAGCTCTTATACTGTACTGATTGTGTTAGGTAAACACCACATAGTCCCAGGAACTGGCATATCGAAGTCGTATTTCTTTTTTAACCTGGCTGCAAATAGCTCTAGTTTTTGTTTTTTCTTTTCTGTAATTACTACCTGAAATTTGTTCATTTTTTCTTTGTCAAAATGAGTTCCTCGTTGTGAATCGCGTCCAAATGCTGTTTGAACGAGCTGTTTTAGATTGTTAGTTGGTATGTGGCAGTATTCAAGTATAGCGTTACAACTTTCTATGCTGTGCTCTAATAGATCTTCATAACGTATTCCAGCAATGTTGTATTTTGTTTGCGTATTTAATACGTATATTTTATGGAAACCAAGTTGAACAAAAGATAATGTTATTGGGTCAACATTTTGTAACTCATGCTTAGCCCACGGAAACAAATCATGGTAGCAAAACAAATCCAAGAACAGGTTATGGACTTTTGGGCAGAAGTAACATAGTATTTTGCTTTGCATTACATACGCCATTATTTTAAACGAAGTACTAGCATGCATCATCCTCGTTGAAGAAATAACAAATTTACTAGTGTCTTTCCTGTACATGTAAAGTAAATGCACATCTGGATTTTCTCGAGCCACATGGCCCAACAGATCGATACTATGTCCCAATAATTTGACGCAATAGAATGTTATTTCGTCTCTCGGCTTGCAACAAATATTCACACAGTGCCGTACAAGCAAATCGATATTCTTCCCATTCTTTTTCATGCTGGATAACATATTCAACCAGTATGGTTCCGACATACCAATGCCTCCAGGGATTGCTTCAAATACCTGTGTCAGCAAGGTAGATCCACATCTTCCAGTGTTAAATAGGAATATAACAGGAATCTTGGGTCTACCTATCTCTTCAGCAAGCCTGTGGAAATGTTTAATAGGTACAATTATTAGTTTTTCAGCATGGTCAAATTGCGCTGTGTACATAAATGCATTTACGTCAGAACTCCAAACTTCTTTATTCTGCGAGGCACGTATGAACAATGCTTCAGTGTCTGTCAGTGAAAATAATGTTACATTGTAGGAAAGCACAATATTTGGGTGAACAAAGGAATTGTGTGTTGTAATAAAGTTATGACTTCCAAAATCTTGCATAATGTTGCAACCTCTCCAGTATATATCCAACAGTTGTGCTCCGGTCTCATAATTTGAGTTTTTATTTTCCTCTACCTGTCTTGCGATACCTCTCACTTTCCATACCATAAATTGTATAGCTTCAAATACAATTCTTACAATAATAAATACGAAAAACTGAAATATTCCAAACACTCCAACATCCATTCTGACCAAGGTACAAGCAAATCTTAGCTTCTATTAATTGTAAATACTTGTAAATACCGGCATAAATGTCAACTCCTCCACCATGCCTGAACAATTACTAAAACATTGTTAATTGTATACATCATTGTACCTTTTAAAGCTGGAGGTCATGCTTCTAAAAATAGTCTTGGGGGAGCACTTACATATTATGATTATGGAGGTGTGCCTCCCAAATGAGTTACTTTTTCATCGATAAATCCTTAAAAATGAGTTCACTTTTCACAAAAATGTTCCTAAGAATGGATCCACCTTGCAACAAATTCCCTAAAATTGCCTGGGTGGCCGGGTTTTCTCACGATATCATTTAAAGGTATCGTTTCTGGGGAGTTTTCAGAGAGGAAACCTTAAGAAATGGTCCTTTTTGTGACAAGAAAACCTAAAGAAGGGTAAATTTTTGAGACCAAAATCCCTAAAAATGGTTGGATATTTTAATTTGGGCTGCACATCCGGCCCCGCGTCTAAAATATGGTCAGTACCCCCAGGCCCTGTGAAAATAGTACTGTATGTCCGGTTTATTGTGCTTGACCAACAACATACATTGAAAACGTTCTATTTATTGCTCGGGTTGTAAAATTCAAATAATGAAAGCATATACTATTTAATTTTTTGCTGATGATACATGTGTTGGGACATATATGTTAATATATTTATGTATCTTCGGGATATCTCGTACAATCCCAAGAAAACCAAATGTACATTTTTATTTCAGTGTATAGGCTTATTTTAGTTCATTTCCAGTATTCGTTTATAAATGTGTGTAGCATATAATGATGTTGTATCTAAAAAAAATGCTTTATGTGGGCTTTACGTCTTGTTAAATGACATTAAAAGATGCATGTATTCGCTCTATTCAGTTACAGCCAAGAAAATTTATTAATTTTTCCTCTTTCGAAGTTATTTGTAAGAAAATGTTATTTTTGATTATAGTTCTCATCTATAGTGCAATTATTACACTTTTAATAAACTGTTTTATACTGCCTTCATGATAATGTTTAATATATCTACGATTAATACTGCCTTCATTATATATGCACTATGCAATATAATCCTCGTGCACAGAGCCAGTTAACAGCTAACACTCACTCGCGGATTTACAAAGAAAAACCAAACTGTTCAAAGTGTTCAGGCTTTCCCCAGGCTTTAAATACTTGCAATTGCGTTTTAAAGTATGCGTTTCGGCCTCGACCAGTAGTAAACGCTTTTTCGAACACTATTTCGCCATACTGTTCAGTTACGTACCTGACCAAAATTTGTATAATACTGTCCAAGTTATTGTGCTTAAACAACGCAGCATTAAAAACGTTCCATTTATTGCCCGGGTTATAAGGACAAACTATATAATATATACTATCCCTTTATACTATACTGCTGAACCTAGAAGCCGGGCAATAAATAGAATGTTTATAATATTAATTTTGTTGGTCACATGCAATAACCCCGGATACATGTATGGGGCTTAATTGTATGTGCATTACAATGGATTTTAAATAAAGTCAGCGAACAGGACATTTTGAATCATCCCAAGAAAACCAAATGCACAGTTTTTGCTCCCAGTACAGTTCATTTTCTGTGTTAAAGATATGTATCAATAATGCAGTTAATTGTATCGTAAATGTGCTGTATAGCCACAGCACAGTATACCTAATCTATAATTAACGGGTGAAGCAATGGTCACATACACATTTGTGACACTTAAAATATGTTATACGCCATTATAAAACTTAAATCCTATATGGATAAAAATTTAAAAATCATACGCTCGTCGTGACACTGCGGCTTTTGTCCAGAAACTACGTAACTATGTTAATATCTGGCGGTTGTATGTTTTAAAAGATGTTTATATTTTAGATTAATTATTATAAAAAAAAACTAATGCATACAGCATGACCCGTTTTGCTTTATAAAAATTATCTAATAATTAATAACCTTCTCGGGATAACCTTTTCTTTCTATTTTAAATTGCAAATAGTGAAAAAAATGTCCAATCCGTCTCAGTTTTTACGTTTCTTGGTTGCAGGCGAAACAACATTGGGATTTTATAAGTAGGAGAAGTTTGCATGGAGACTGCAGCCACAGTTTTAGAGCGAATAGTATTTGGTTTTGATCATTTTGTATGGCTTGGCGAGATTGGATATGAGCGCTATATTGCAGACTAGAAAATGATGGTGGTGTTGTAACCAGTTTGCTATGTCTAGCAATTGCACGAATCACTTTTTGCAATAAGTAAATAGTGTTAATTCTCTTTAGAAAATATTTTGTACGACTCATTTTGTTCTCGTTGCTTTTGTTTCAAGCCTTGTAATTAATTATGTACAAATGCTATTAATATATTGTGCACTATAGAACACGCAGCGCCCTTTATTAGACATAGTGAAATGAAAGAAATATTTTGTTTTGCTGGTTTGTTCATTATATAAAAGAACACCAGTTACAGCTTAAGCATATAATTAATAAATTTCTTTACTAAATTTGTCTATCTGAGTACCAAGCTTTGTCTCTCTGAATCCGGCAAAGTATTACTGAAAATTGACTTTTTTCCGCCAGGAAATCAGATATTGACTACCATGGAATATCGATAGTAAGCATGAGATATAACTGTCTTCATTTGTGACTGGATAAATGTTCATCGGAACTTAAGTCTTAATACTATAAAACATGAATTATTTCTGAACTGGCAAGGAAAATCACTTGTATTCTTATGTGGTACATTGAACACAGTTTGTCGTTGCTTCATTCTATTAGTCGTCGATCTTTATCGACATTTGGCTTCTTGGACATGCAACTCTTATATTGTACTGATTGTGTTAGGTAAACACCACATAGTCCCAGGAATTGGCATATCGAAGTCGTACTTCTTTTTTAACCTGTCTGCAAATAGCTTTAGTTCTTGTTTTTTCTTTTCTGTAATTACTACCTGAAATTTGTTCATTTTTTCTTTGTCAAAATGAGTTCCTCGTTGTGAATCGCGTCCAAATGCTGTTTGAACGAGTTGTTTTAGATTGTTAGTTGGTATGTGGCAGTAGTCAAGTATAGCGTTACAACTTTCTATGTTGTGCTCTAATAGGTCTTCATAACGTATTCCAGCAATGTTGCATTTTGTTTGCGTATTTAACACGTACACTTTATGGAAACCAAGATGAACAAAAAGTAACGTTGTTGGGTCAACATTTTGTAATTCATGCTTAGCCCACGGAAACAAGTCATGGTAGCAAAACAAATCCAAGAACAGGTTATGGACTTTTGGGCAGAAGTAACATAGTATTTTGCTTTGCATTACATACGCCATCATTTTAAACGAAATATTAGCATGCATCATCCTCGTTAAAGAAATAACAAATTTACTAGTGTCTTTCCTGTACAGGTAAAGTAAATGCACATCTGGATTTTCTCGAGCCACGTGGTCTAATAGATGAATGCTAAATCCCATTAATTTGACGCAGTAGAATGTTACTCCGTCTCTCGGTTTGCAACAAATATTCACACAGTGCCGTACAAGCAGATCGATATTCTTCCCATTCTTTTTCATGTTGGATAACATATTCAACCAGTATGGTTCCGACATACTAATGCCTCCAGGGATTGCTTCAAATACCTGTGTCAACAAGGTAGATCCACATCTTCCAGTGTTAAATAAGAATAAAACAGGAATCTTGGGTCTACCTATCTCTTCAGCAAGCCTGTGGAAATGTTTAATAGGTACAATTATTAGTTGTTCAGCATGGTCAAATTGCGCTGTGTACATAAATGCATTTACGTCAGAACTCCAAACTTTTTTATTCTCCGGGGCATGTATGAACAGTGCTTCAGTGTCTGTCAGTGAAAATAATGATACATTGTAGGAAAGCACAATATTTGGGTGAACAAAGGAGTTGTGTGTTGTAATAAAGTTATGACTTCCAAAATCTTGCATAATGTTGCAACCTCTCCAGTAAATATCCAACAGTTGTGCTCCGGTCTCATAATTTGAGTTTTTAGTTTCCTGTACCTGTCTTGAGATACCTCTCACTTTCCATACCATAAATTGTATAGCTTCAAATACAATTCTAACAATGGTAAATACGAAAAACTGAAATATTCCAAAGACTCCAAAATCCATTCTGATCACAGTACAAGTAAATCTTAGCTTCTAATTATAAATATCGGCATAAATGTCAACTCTCTACTGTGCCTAAATAAGTACTAAAAGATTTTTATTTTACTGTAACTTTTAAAGCCCGGCCAGAGGTCATGCTTCTAAAAATAGTCCTTGGGCTATCCATATTATGATTACGGGGGGGGGGGTGCCTCCCAAACAAGTCACTTTTTCATCAATAATTCCCTAAAGATTGGTCCACTTGTCACAAAAATGTCCTTAAGAATGGATCCACCTTTCAACAAAATGCCTAAAAGTGGGTCGTTTTCTTACGATTTCACTTAACGGTAGCGTTTTTGGGGGAGTTTTCAGAGAGGGAACCTTAAAAAATGGGCCCTTTTAGTGACAAGAAACCCTAAAAATGGGTCAATTTTTGTGACCAAAATCCCTAAAAATGGTTGGATATTTTAATTTGGGCTGCATATCCCCGTCTAAAATATTGTCAATACCCCCCTGTCAAAATAGTACCGTCTAGTTTATTGTGCTTGACCAACAATATGAATTGAAACGTCCTATTTATTGCTCGGGTTATATACTATTTGCTGATGACACATGTTTTGGGACATGTATGTGGAATCTTCGGGATATCTTGTACACTCCCAAGAAAACCAAATGTACGTTTTTTTATTCCAGTAAGGCTTATATATTTAACTTCATTTCCAGTATTAAAAACGTGTATGATATAATACTATATATCTTATGCCTTGTGGGGTTTACATCTTGTCTGAGACTAATATAACTACCGGTAACTACTGTTAACAAGTTTTTTGACTGTTTGAATACACAGATCGGAATTTGTACGCAGGTCAGCGTGCACAGAACAACAATCTAAATGCATATGTTACTACGGATGATGTACGACTAGCATGGTTGTTGAACGACTGTTTGGGTTATGCGACACTGAAGCGCGGCACGTGTATATATATAGACCGATATAGGAAGAGACCCCCGGGGGTAATTTCACTCAAGCTGATAAACAAAAAATGAAACTTGACAGGTCTCGAGATTACCATTCGTTCAGTAACAGAGCTTGTGGTTTTTTTGTTAGAAAATGGGGCTCCTTTTGTACTTACTGCTAACTTTAACCAAGATCCATTGGAGCAACATTTTGGACACTATAGGCATAAGGGCGGGACGAACGACAACCCCTTCGTGCAGAAAGTTCGACACAGTATGACACAATTCCAATTATGCACAATTGGCTGCTCAGCCATTGATAACAGGCGAGGAAATGTGCAGAGAAATAATGTTAATCGTCAAATAGATAATGCCCCTTTGCCTCGAAGGCACTGAAAGAGGTGATGTTTTGGTTAATAATGTTTTGTGTTTGCATTTTGTACAGTGCATAAATCACTGTTTTATTTTTGTGTATTTGCAAGTTATGAGACAAAAATGCTTGTTGAGTTTTGTGGAGTTAGTCACTCAGTGGCATAGTTTAAGGCATTAATTGTGTATTTTGAAAATCTTCATTACCTTTTATATGTTAATAACTTTTTGCTAGTCACCATAAATCAAATATATATCATAAGAATTCTAGTTTTGTTTGACTTCATACTTTAATTATCACTGCAAAAAAAATTAATCTTAAATGCAGGCACATTATCTTTGTATTTAGGTGCTGACCCAGGATTTTCATAAGGGATGTTTTTTTTCAAACATTTAGTTGCATTTCTCTCTCAAACAATTAGTTTTGTTTTGTTAAATCCTAGACTGCAGATATATTAAAATAAAAATAAAAATAGTGCAATAATATTTATATACATTTATTTGCATAGCCTAAAAATCAACACTTGCACACATGAACTATTGGTTTGACAAGTCCTTTAAACTTTTACGCAGATATTTGTTTTTTGAAGATTTCCCATTTTGCTTGTCTTTAGCATATTGCAATATAATCCTCGTGCACAGAACCAGTTAACGACCAAGAATCACTCGCGGATTTACAATTAAAGAAGAAACAAACTTTTCAAACTTTCCAATTGCTTTAAATACTTGAAATTGCGTTTGAATAAAGTATGCACTGCGGCCTCGACCAATAAACGTTTTTTCGAACACTATTTAGCCATATTTGTCAGTTACCCGACCAATATTTCTACAATACTGTCCAAGTTATTGTGCTTGAACTACAGCATTAAAAACGTTCCATTTATTGCCCGGGCTATAAAAACAAGCCATATACTATCCCTTTATACTATAGTGCTGAACCTAGGGCAATAAATAGAATGTCTTTAATATTGTTGGTCACGCACAATAACCCCGGATACATGTATCATGTATATAATAATGTGCATTACAATAGACCTTAAATAATTAAAATCAGCGAACAGGATTTTTGAACCATCCCAAGAAAACCAAATGCACAGTTTTTGCTCCCAGTACAGTCAGCACAGTTCATTTTCTGTGTTAAAGATATATGTATTAATAATGCTGTTGTATGGTAAATAAAATGTGCTATATAGCCACATCAGTAAACCTAGTGTACTCATAACTAGGGGGTACACAAGGTATTTTTTGGTGGGGATGCGCAGCCCAGTTGAAAATTTTGGATTTGGATTGTATACTTCTTACTGTATTTTTTTGGATGGCTACCGTAAAGAAATTCAAAAATTTGGATTGCTACCCGCTGTTTACAACATATATTATTAAATTTGGATTAATTTTAGGTTTATATCCATAAAACGATTTTTGGAATTTGGTTTGTATCAGTGAGTTTGCGTAAAAGGGACTGCTACTCAAATATGTTAAAATTTTGGATTGCTACCCTTATATTTCACAAAATTTTGATTGCTATATATACCCTTATATTTCAAAACATTTGGATTGGGTTTGCTATCACAAGCTAAAATTTTGGATTGGGTTTCGCGGCGCATCCCCGTATCAAAAAAAAAACATGAGTACCCCCGGAACTCATAATCAATAATTAACGGGTGATCGTGCATGGTGAATCGAAGCAATAGACATTTGTGACACTTAAAAGATGTTATCCGCCATTATGAAACTTAAAAATCCTATATTGATAAAAGTAATTTAAAAATCAAACGCTCGTCGTGACACTGGGGCTTTGGTAAGAAACTACGTAACTATGTTAATATCTGGCGGCCGTACGCTTCAAAAGATATTCATATTTTAAATTATTATAGAAAAAACCTAATAAATACAGCATGACCCGTTTTACTTTATAAAAATTATGTAATAATTAATAACCTTCTCGGGATAACCTTTTCTTAACCTAACTTGTATTCTTATGTGGTACATTGAACACAGTTCAGAAAAGCACCCAATGAGGATAATTTTTTATGGCTTTATGTAGCACACCAACATATTTTTTCACATGTTTCATGCTTAGATAAAGCATTTGGTATATAATGCAGCCTGGAAGGCTATCTCTGTTCCCCACTAACCAGCAAGCTGAATTTTTTTTAATTTACCAGCCAGCTAAAAATGCGGGGAACTCTATCTGCCAGTTGAATTTTGTTGTTTTATTGGGTTTCGTGCTTAAATGAATCATTTAGTGGTGTTAATGTGGAGAATCAGATCTATACAGTATATATATAGTCTATGTTAGAGACTAATACTGATCATGCCATCATGACAATTAAAGAGAATGAGTTGTTTAAAGAGGCAAATGTACTGTAACTTTGTCTGGGTAACTTTATTTACTGTGAAATGTAACTAGTTGGTCTATATTTATTCCTCCTGTATATTTTTTTATATTCATTATATTATATTCACTGTAGTTTGTAGTACACATACACTTGCGCATGTAATTCATGTGCTTAGTGCCTATTATTCCTGCAAATAAACACATAAAAAATATCATATATCTCTCGGATTTTAAAAATTCTGCCTTGTTCAAAAGTTACAAATATTTTTAATTTAAGGATCAGATCAAAATCGGCAAAATTATGACCTTTAAACTTTGAAAATACATAACTTTTAAATTTAAAAAAAATATTAAAAAAAACAGATACAGTTTTGTATACCTACATATAAAGATAATTTTTACTAGGTTTCAGCTTTGTAGGTGCAGTTCCTTTCGAGTTATTTTTTCTTGTGCACAAGTAGCATTTAAGGTTTTCACCAACTTGTTTTAATAGTTACAACCGCTTTTATGCTCGAAATGGGGGACAAGCGGCACCGTGTGGCTGATGACAAGAGTCGGGTGCGGAAGAGTACATAAAAATGTTGAAATGATAGATGTCACTGCAATCGTAATTGTCAGCGGAAGTAATCCAGGGAAACTAGGAACTGGAGGCAAGTTAGACATTTACAAGCATTTACACTTCAGGTTGAGGAAGATCGAAACTGTGGATTCATTCCTTTAGGTTTGTGCAGGTTTTTAAAATTGTGTTGAACAATATACCACCAAGGAATGGATGCTGTATAAAGCCCTACACTGTCAATAATATTCACATTTCCAGTCACGTGTAGACTGACACCGCGACTTTTCATGAAAATATGTAATTCCCACTACTTGAGTTCATATCGTATACTCCTACGGTACTTTGTATACTCTCTGTGTACAAAACCCAACTTCAGCTACTACAGTCATCTGAAACTTCAGTGCTGGCATACAATTAACAAAATCCCAACATCTATTAAATCCGGTTAAAATGCACCCAACCGGCAAAGGCATTCGCAAGTAATTTACCACGTTTCGCCACGGGTGGCGCTGCGAAATTGTTTTTTTAAATATTTCTAAATAAATGAAAACGTTAAATTTTTCATTTTAATGTGTGTTTGTGAGGAACTGTATGACTTTTAACGTGGCACTCACTGCTTTTGGCTAAATGATCACGTGACCCATAGGTGTGCGCTTACCTGTGCTAAAAATTACACCAACTTCAACGCTCGACGAGATAAATGATCTAATTTTTTGGCAAAATTAGTTAATGTGTTTATTTAGGAAGATAACTGGCATAAGGCATATTTCGTTTTTTTCTTCCATTTTAGGTAACAGTTTTTTTTCCATATAACTCTTTTAAAATCCGCAATTTTTCGCTTGAAAATATGTTATTCCTAAAAAACGCCAAACTAGTTTGAGTATGCCATATGTGCAAAAGTAAGTTCCTACTTACATGATCTCATAGAACAACTTTCCAAAATTTACAAAATCAAGCGAACGCGCGGAATTTGAATCATATCGTTCCTACTTTACTGCAAGCAACAGTGCTCAGTAGCAGAACGTGCATATGTATACAGCGGAGATAATTCCGAATTATAGCGCGTGCGTCTGGAAATAAATTTTAACCTGCCTTAAGTTACTTGCGTTAGCGATCATCATACATGAATAAATGGCACCACCTAGCTGTGAGTATCCGAGAAAATGGGTTCGGCCAAGCCTCACAGGTCAGACTTATAATAGCAAGAGGCATATCAATAATAACCCGAACAAGAACGTCATGAACCATGACTACGTGTCATGTTAAAATTTACTGAGTCTATGCAAAGAAATCTTGCATGATTTGCTTTTGACTTGAGCAGTTCACATGCCACTTTTGGGGCAATTTAATTTTTTTTACGTTGCGGTTTTTAATTGTTTTATCTGTTTTCAGCTATCGAAAACTCAAATGTATACTAAAACGTCTTTTGCTTTGGATTTTATTAGCTTTTTATGGATAATTCATTCAGGGGAGCACTTCACAATTTTGGGTAGGGGTGTGCTGCCTGTGCTTAAAAACCGGATCCTCTCTCAACTATTTTTACGCTGCCAAAAAAAACAAAACAGTTTACTTAACTTTTTTTCTAGGTACATGTGTGTTTCATTTCTTCTCAAGATAATGTGAGAGCCTGGACTATACCCTGGTGACAACGGACATTGTATACAAGGCACTATGTTAGTTAGACAGTTTAGAATATTAACAACTTGTACAAGAGCTGCTGTTACAGTTCGCAGGTGTGTAAAGTGAAAACAGTACTTCATATCCCCATGATAACGAAGGGATGGCTTCCAGCAAGTGCATATTGCCATACGTTGTAAATGGCATGTTTTCTGTTGTCTATTTTTGCAAATAGTCGAGCTGGAATATCAGAAGCCCAAGCTTCTTCCAAGTGATATACCTATCTTGACCTATCTCGGGAAAAAAGGGCATGTTCTACTGGAAGTCCTCTGATTAGTAGAAGGTAGCAATAGTGACTCTTCTTTAAAAACAAACACGATCAGAACTTGCATCCCACATATGGAAAATGTTCTACACTATAAGAAAATTTGTTCTTTAGGAAGCATTGCATGAAAATAAGTAAAATGTTTTTGCATTATGGCAGGTAGAGAGCAGATAGGAGATTCCTGTTGCGACTGTTTTGTGCCATATTTTGAGCACCATATTCATCTACTTCAATAGTTTATGTACTATGCTGCTAATGGTAACCAAAATGGCACCAAACGGCATTGCCAGTTGATGATAATGATAGCATGAATATGATATTTTAAACTACTGTCAGCCTAGGGTACTCGTGTTTTTTTGACTACGGGGATGTGCCGCACAACCCAATCCAACATTTTAGCTTGTGGTAGCAAACCCAATCCAAATTTTTTGAAATATAAGGGTAGCAATCCAAATTTTTTGAAATATAAGGGTAGCAATTCAAAATTTTAAAATATTTGAGTATCCATCCATTTTTATGCAAATTGACTGATACAAACCAAATTCTAAATTCTATTTATGGATACAAACCTAAAATTAATCCAAATTATTTGCTGTAAGCAGTGAGTAGCAATCCAAATTTTTGAATTTCTTTACGGTAGCAATCCAAAAAAATACAGTAAGAAGTTTACAATCCAAATCCAAAATTTTCAACTGGGCTGCACACCCTACCAAAAAATAACTTGAGTACCCCCGGGACTGTCAGGTGCACATTGCCGCTTTTTGCAGGTACCATTTATCAACTACAGAAGAAACTGAATTTCGTCTTCAATTTGTCAAATATAGTGGTGGGTCTGTTGATGTAATTAAAGATAATGAATCAGGAATTGCCACCGTTACGCTAAACAATCCACAAAAACGAAATGCTTTGTCAGGTGATCCTTTTGTCTAGTTATTCTTACATTAAATATGAGCTTCAAATGGCCAGTGGGTGCCAATTATAAAAATTAGATATATAGTTTTGACTATTAAAATAATGATTTCATTGTACAAAATTTAACCTATTGCAAACCTTTTTGTAAACATGATTAACAACTTCTAACAAACTAACAAGTTAATTAATACTACTTTTTAAAAAGTACCATTTAATTTTTTTTAAGGTAAAATGATGGTTGATTTGAACAGTGCGGTCAAAGAACTAAATTCATGGGATGAAGGAAAAGCGTTAATTCTTTGTGGAGCTGATAATACTTTTTGTTCAGGAGGTGATCTCAGTACGGTTACTAAAATACTAAACCAAGTGGATGCGAAAAGAATATGTATGTTTATGCAAAGTACACTAGCTCAGTTTCAGTGTCTCCCTCTAGTGTCTGTTGCTATGATAGAGGGTAATGCTATTGGCGGAGGAGCAGAATTAATTACAGCAAGTGATTTCAGAATTATGACAAATAATGCTAAAATAGGATTTGTACAAACCAAATTAAATGTTACTACAGGGTGGGGAGGAGGAACTAGATTGGTACAAATGCTTGGTCGTGTTAAAGCTCTAGATCTACTTTTAAGTGGAAGATTACTTGATGCTCAGGAAGCAATGAGCATTGGATTGGTTCAACATATTTTGCCTCAAGGGGGCAACACTATCCAATCAGCTAAGAACTGGTTATCCAAGTATACAAAAGGAACACATTCTGTCTCTAGGAATATTAATCAAATGGTAGATTATGCCATGAAAAATGATAATCTTTCCTCATTAAAAAATGAACAAGACAGATTTATTGAAGTATGGGGGTCTGACGCTCACGAAGAAGCTATAAACCAAAACAAGAAACATATAGCATAAATCGACAAGTACCATAAGAACACAATAGATTTTCCCATCTACTTCTATTGTAACATAAAACATTATAAAAAATCCCATACCAATCATATCTATTATAACTTAAGATTTTTTGATATCCTACTCCCAGTTATTTTTTCTTGCAGACTGCATAACGTGGCATGATCATCAAAGTTGTTTAGTTATCCCTCTCCCAAGACCTACCCTCAGAAATATACCTTGTCACAGCTGACAAAATTGCACTTTTGCACTGGCAAAAACATTCCGTCTAATTTGGTGAATTTCATGTTAAAAGAAGTAATATTTGTGTCAGTTTCACCCTCATTGATTCCACTTTGAAACAAAAAGAAACAAAAAATACCAGCCAAAGGAGGTAAAAATTGATACTTGAAGTGTTGCTGCACCTTTGGGGCCTCGATTGGGGCAGCACCTATTTGTGTTTTTATGCCATGTGTAAATGCAAACTAATAAAAGATAGATTTAATTTATAATTATCTTTGTTAAGTTTCGTAACATTTCGTATCAGTCTGCACTTAAAAATATTTTATTTGAGGAGTCACATTTTTTTGCAATCACTTATTCTTTGTTTGTTTGAAAGGTATGTATGATTTCTTTGTCAAATGAGGTCAAACCACAGTTCAGTAAGTGCATAACAAAATTTTATATAAGTGACAAAAATGAGTTTAAAAATAGTAGGATAACTATCTTAAAATAATCTAATGTAGTTATTAATGAAATTGTTGCAACTTTGTATTGTATGAAAAAGTATCATGCTTAATTAAAAAGTATTTCAGTAAAAAACGATTAAATAAATATTGAAATTTGCCTATGATTTGAACATCTTGGCACCAAAATCATTTAAATTTGTTTATTCCTGTCTGTATTCTTGCAAACTGACATTATTAATTTATAACTATGATCAACCAGCTTCTTTTTCTTACTTCCTGCCTAGGATATATAAAACTTGAGTTTTATATATCCTAGTTCCTGCCGAGTGGCTCACTGAGCCGAAGGTGGTTGTTTGATATTTGCACATACTTTATTTTACACATTCATCATGAAAATGCAACATCAGGACAGAAAATATCCATATTTGCTAATCCGTCATCATATTGAAATAAATTTTCTTTTCTTATTAAGATGGCTCTGAGATGACCTTGGATTGAATATAACGCCTTTTTATTTTTAGGCCGGGTTTTTAAGTGCAGCGGTATGAATACGATGTGTAACAAGTATTTCGGAAAAATACATTTTGTTAATTTAATGCTGAAGTAGATCTCCAGTTAAACAGTTTATTACAAACTTAAAAATATGGACCTGTACTATATAGACGATGTATGTTACTAATTGCGAAAACATGACTAATATTTTTTTTATTGAATTGATGTACAGTTACAAATATATTAAAAAATAAAAGAAGCATGCATGTTATTTCCAGAATGTAATATAAGACTGACATAAAAACACTGAAATTGTTGTTAGACATGGGCACTGCTTTCCCATTTGTCATGTGTTCATATATTCTGCAAAACTTTAAAGTAATACAATTTTTAAACATTTTGAAAAACAGATTATATATGTGCCTCACATGTGCAGAGTCTACAACTATGAACAATGCTGATGGAAAAACACTATTAAAAATACCAAACAACTCAACTGCTGAAGGGAAAATGACACGATTTTACTCTATTAAGCAACGCGAATATAAAAGTAGACAAAAAATCATTTTGTCGTTGGAATGTGATTTGTAGGAGTTCATAATCGTCCTTGTATGCATGTTTTGACGTCCTTGGCCTCGCTACTTGAACTTCATAAGTATTTAATAGCGATGTAGCTGTCTTATACACGTAAAATCAATTCCCCAGATGCTCTCACGATATTTTGATACCTGCAATGTATAATTAATAAGACGAGATCATAAATATTCAATCAACTGATGAATATTATACCGTATTTTCCCCTTAAAATTGTACTCCCCGCTTCCATTAAAAAGGATTATTAAAAAACCTTAAAACACTTCATCAAAGGGCAAATAAAAGTTAATTCATTTTAGATAGGCGCAAGCAAAGTTATAAAAAAATTAAGCGCTTGGGTTTAAATGCTCAAACGCTTTTTAAGACCGATTAGATAATGTGTTAATTATGAGTTCTTAAAAGTTAGAGTAATTCTATTGTTGATCACACTGTCCGTACAATATTGATTAACTTCTTATTCATGTGACTTACATATTTTACACTTGTGCAATTTGTACAGGTGTGTCGCATCAAAAGGTCGATGAATAGCGTAAAGACATAATTTTATGAATTCACTCAGTGAGAAATTAAATTGATTGTCCATCAATAAAGATTTCTATTTGCCAAGGACATGTGAATATTATATATCATCGTACGTAGCTAATTTTGATAAGCCAAAAGTTAAATTAAAGAACTTTGCTACATATATGAACAAAATCGATTAAGAACTTTCCGGCTGTGGATCGTTATTCATGTATTATGCATGAACTTTTCATCTATGTGTTGCAGTGAATGCTTAACTGTTTACAGTACTAAGGAAAACAAGAAGAAGAACCTATCAAAATTAAAGTTCAAAAGGGACATTACCGGTTATGGGGAGTAGATATATCCCTCATGTCAAAGACATATTTTCGCAACAGCTGCCAATCACCGAGATACCGCGGGTTAGGCAGCTTGGAGATGACATTAAACATGCTATTAAAAACGACATCTCACATAACAGTGGTGGAGAAACAAGACATTTAAACGATAAAGCTGACGACCAACAAAAAGAATCGCGCACATTGGTTATAACGACAATAGACAAGCAGGCCAAGAAGCAACAGAGAAATAGTAATGTGGCTAAATTCAACAAGAATAGCGTGAATCAAAAAGCTTCTGATAAAAAAATAGCTGACAGCAGCGAATTGTCTATTGAAAATAATCAGCGAAAACGAAGACCATTGACTGAGTTGAATAGAGAGGATAGAAAATTTATAAGCAGAGACTTAGAAAAAATATCTAAAGCAGAAAACACGCAAGAAACAAGAACTGTACCGCTTAACAGAGACTACCCATTTGCAAAACAAAAAATAATCAAAATGTTTCATTTCGGTTTAGATCTAGAAAACGACTTTAATAAACCAGTTGATGATATAAATGTTCGGAAAGAACCACTATTGGAACCTAAAACTAGGGGCTATACTTCTGATTTTGATGTCAGTGCATGTTTACATTCGTATACAGGATACTCCGGTCGAAATAATCCATTATTCGAGGAAGGTCCCGTAACTCGTACTTCCAAACAAAATATATCTTTGTCTGATGAACAATACCATCATCGTATCAATGATAAGAACTACTTTGTCGGCGGATTCGATGGTGAACGATATACAACGCAAACACCAGAGTCAAACTATTTTCAAACACTTGACAGAAATTATCAATCTCGTGATGAGGGTATTTATCAGGATGTAGATTCTGGATATCATGGTATGCATGGCGGAGAACAGGAGGAAGGAACATATTATACTTCCGAGGGAAGTGGAACATCATCTTATGTTGATATAGATGATCTGCGGCAACGTAGTCCTAATGTGTACTTTGCAGGTTATGTCGGAAACGAATCGGCAAATATTTCTAATCACATACCTATGCCTATCGTGACTGGAAACCAGAGAGATGTAGTAGAAGATAAAATGCCTATTTTGAATGACGCTAAATTAAGATGGCGTTCAAACAATGATTCTGAAGTACATGGCGATATTTCAAAACCAGTAATGTTTAAGGACTATGGTGGAGAGGATTTTTCTAAGTATTTCTCAGACGAGGACAACAACGATGAAGTTCAACAGGAAAACACGACAACGCTGAAGAGACAAAAGAGAAAACAGCAAGCATTGAGAAGGTCCAGTTATATTCATGAAATAGAAGGCAATGTTACACCATCAGCACTTGGCCACACCGCAACGCTGAAGAAAAAATTAAACAAAATTTTTATTCGTAAAAAGAAAGATAAAGAACCAATTCTATCGCATAAAGAAGATAATGTTATTTCGAATCGATTACGAAATTTCAGTTTTGCTGATTCCAAACTTTCTACTATTGATAGGAAATGGGATGAAAATCGACAACCAGTTGATGATGTGAAAACAAGTCACATGGCACATTCGTGGTGGAGCCCAGAATCTGTTGGTGCTAGTCCTAGTAATGTTAACTCTGATGTTACGCTTAGTAGACGACTAGTTCCAGTAAGACGGGCTGAAATTGTCGATTTTGATATGAATCAAAACGAGGCAATTTCCACACCAAGTGAAAATGATTGGAATTTTGAGCAACAGAGGAAATATGCACAGTACGATCCTCATCGGCAACAGAAAAAAGTTACAATAGTTCGAAAAATTTCGTCACGAGTCGCTGGATCTCGCCCCCCACGTTTAGGAAATAGCGTAACAGCTTACAACCCTTTATCAATGCATGAATCTTTGAGTGAAGTTAGATAAGATTTTTTTAAAATGCTATAATATTTAGGTACCACATAATAAGTTGAATAACTGAACTGGAAGTTTTGGTTTAAACGTAATGGTTGAATGTAACAAGTGTCATAATAGATGACGTATGTACATCAAATCCCAGGGTAGAAGCACTCATGTAATATGTGGGTAATTATGTTCGTTAATAAAAACGCTTGAAAGGGTGTTTATTTACGGACCAAGCGCGTAACGCTCGTTTACCGTAGGAAAATCATGCAGCAATTTTGAATAAAAAAAGGTATGCTTTTTTAACCCTGGTCTTGATGTTTGACTAGCTGTTTTACACGATCAGTCTTTTCGAGGTGAGAGTCTTGTATTTTTGCTTGTCAGATAATTTCAGTCTTGAATAAGGTACCAATTTCGTAATTGGTCTCGCTTAGTGTCCATTTTTATAATCTCTTCAACCACATGATCAGGGTTTTTTTTGAGGCCATTATGGTTACCCACATTTTATTTGAGTGCCCCTCTCCGGATCAAATCATAATGAACTAGCTGTAGAGTATGGTTTTGAAAATTCATGGTTTGTTACTTGATTTTTACAATTAATGCACACTGTCAAGAAAACTTTCTGAAGGAAACTTTCTGACATGTAAATATACTAAAAATTCCAGAACGCATATATTATATAATCTACGTATTTCTCATGTAATAACTATACTCGGACAACCTATACCATATGTTATTGTACGTCCCCTTAAAATGCGGAACTTACATTAGGGGTTCCAAGTAAAAAAACAAACTTTTTACGCATTTTTTTTCTCACCTGCACATACATAGGTGCCCAGTACTTATATTAAGGGTCAGCACTGGGCATGAACGTGTTAGATCTTGTGTATGTATAAAGAGCAAAATAAAAAAGTGAACATACAATACATTTGACCAAATATCTTGAGAAGGTAGGAGGATGTTCTTGATTTAAATGCTTGTATTTTTTTTATTATATTTATACGAAATACAGAAATACATTTTACTGATCAATATTTACCTTCTTTTCTTAATTAATGACCCCGTGTGGTAAGTGAAAGAATGATAGTCGGCAACAGAACAACCAACATCGTCGGGTATAGTTTACCATAAAGTCTCTCTAGGCGAATGCTATCCAATATTACTAATAGTAGTTCAACTATACAGCAATGATGTTTCTCGTACATTTACCGTGCATGTCGAGTATTTAGGATATTTACTTTTTGAGTGTGCCCGAAATCGAGACAAGTGTCCACGGAAGCTGGAACAACCATGGATGAGAAGAGTGTATGGTGGGGGTGGTTACTTGCCAAAATTCTTGGTGGAATGTGAGGCCCAGTGTAAAGCACCCTTACTCCATAGTGAAAACTGCATTCCGATAATATACCCCGTGGTAAAACTTATTTATTAAAAACACACCCATGATAAAAAAATTCTAGAAATATGCAGCCCAATGTACGCCCTATTGCAAAACAGTAAATAAAATCCTGGAAATTTGCACTCAAAAATGCGGCACTTTGCGGTAAATACTCATTTATTGAAAGTATATACCCCATTATTAAAATTTAATTGTTATAAGCACCATGGTAAAAATTGTTAAATAAACATGAAAAATATACTCATGGTAAAGTGGAGGTTGAAAAAAGGTGGCCCATGGGGCGGCACGTGTGTACAGTCACTGTGAATGGCGGCATCTCTCTCCCGGGAGTGTATAGCCGGTGGGGTTTTGGCAGCTGGGCAGCATACTAATAATGATTATAATACCAAACGGCATGTTAGCGGGGAGGCATTCATGTATAAAGGGTACGCATACTCGTTATCAAAAACCGGGCGTGCAACACGCGTTACGCGCTACGCGTTTAGACTAGGAAAATCTGCAGTTTTAACCAAAAGGGGTTAGCTCTTTGGTCATGTTTTACGATGACTTGCTTAGGGCTATGTTCAATGGCGGTTTTAGGGCTTCGGAATTCGAACCCTCTTCAAAAAAATATTTGTTGCTTTGTTTGTCAAAAAATTTCAATCTTAAATAGACTAGATAGGGAACCACTTTTGAGGATGTTCTTAATTGTTTAGAGGTCACATGAACCCTGTACAATTAATGTTGTTTAGATTCTTTTTTCAGAGCATTCACGCGAGCATGGGTACCCACATGCCTAAGTGCACCCTATGTCTCCTATATGGAAAACAGTACAAACTTTTTACACTGTTTCTCTAATGCCTTATAAAATTCTAGCCTATAAATAGAACTAGTGCAAACTTACCAATCAATTATTATACAACAATGAGAGAGCGATTATGAAATTCCAAGTTCTGTCATTTTGTCGTTTAATTGCTTCTGTACCAGGCTCTACCAGGCTCTACCAGTATACTCATTTTTTCACTGAACACGTAACCCGTATATTATAATGCACTTCATTCAGTTTTTTGACTTTTTCAGTTTATTTTCTCGTTATATTCAAAATTCTCCGTCCGTTCACATTTTTCATCCGTCAAATTCCTTAACATTTTTATATATTCAAAGTACGATATGGTAGGACGTTAACGGGACGCATTTGATTGTCAATTTAAACAAATTTGTATTAATTTAAATTTAAACAAATTCCATGTCATTATTAGCACTAAAAGAATCACGATGTATACTGGATGGCATTTGAATTGTGTGGTGCTGTGCCGGGTGCTGTGTTTGTTTCGTGTCGGTTTTCGTTATTTCCCAGTGACGGATTAACCTAGTAGCATATGCTACGGGCCCCGCATTTTCAAGGGCCCCGCACTAAATGCTTGCAAGCTTTACAGCCTCACTCTAATGAGCATTGAACATGAACTTCTGCGTGAAATAGACATTACTGAACTGATATAAATATATTTTTCTCTCGCACATAGCTATGCTACAGGCCCCGCACTAGCTTAATCCCTCCCTGTTATTTCCTACCTACATTCATAGAAAATATAGTATCAAATATTCAAAAAGAGATATTTTTTATTCTGCCTTTGTTAACAGACGAACAATATTTATGACCAATAATACATGTAAAAAGCGCTTTCCAGATTTATAAGACTACTAATCAATAGACAAGTATTAAAATGGCCGGAACTAAAATGCGACCGGTGTTAGTAGTTTAATTTACTATTGCTATGGTTAAAGTGCATCATAGGCGAAAAAAGAAAAATATGCTGAAATCTTCAAAGTCAACATGTACTTTTTATTAAAGGTACTTTTTAAATAAATAACAATATCGTAACATTCATACAAGTTGCCATTACACATTATACAGCACAGATACAAATTTTATCCACACACTCCAAAATATACAGTCGCGCACAATCACAGCATTATACCGCCACCTATTGGTGACATTATAATGACATTTGCAAGAAATGAGGGAAGACGGTGATATGTAGTACATTTTTTTTTGAGGCCTAGCTTCTTCAATTTCGTACACTACAAGTCTAGTTAAATAATTACAGTAAAAATACGAAAAGAACACACAAAAAATAATGTGGCATTTTACAATTAGTTGATGAGTAGAACCTCACCCTAAAGAACACAAATTTGATTTTTTTACTATTAAAAATCTTAACATGTTTATAAATAAAACAAACTGCATTTTCTGTTAGTACAAGGTTAAGAAATAAGAGGATTCAGTATGTAAACTAAACTATCTAAACAAAAAAAACAAAGGCCGCAGGATTAGACATTTTTTTAAATGAACACCAAATAAAGCCTTTTACAATTACAAAAATAAACATGTAGATTATACATGAAGTCAGGTGACATGTATATTTATAAGAAGCCACAAATTAAACACATGACATTTTTTTGCAAGACTCATGATTTTATAACATAGCAACATGCAAGTCATTCTGCAGCATTCAGTTTTTGCTTTACTTAATATAGCTGTCAAATTGCTAACGTCAACTGCTTTAGGTGAATAACTGAAAATTAATGAACTAATTTAAAAGATTTAATGTGCCTATAGGATTACATTACTGATCTGATTTAATAAAGAAAAATGCAACTGACAGTCAACTATGGATTGTAAAGTTGCACCTGATAACACTTTTATGGCAAGTGTAGCCAAGCACCAGTTCACATAATAAATTATAGTGTTTAATTCTTTTTATATCTGCCATCAGACAAGAAAAAATTGTTCTTTTTGCATCTGTAAGCAGTTCATTGCAGTCATATTAAACTTTAAGATATCACAGCATCAGCAAGTCAAATACTTGGCAATGTTTTCCCTTTTGTTTCCAAATAGTGTCACTGATGATAAAGTGCTATGCAACTAAACATGGAACTGCTATTTATGTAACTGCTTGATATCTTTGAACAAAGTAGTCTGCGATTCACCAATGAACATACAGAGAGCAGTCCATGATTGCTGTTTATGTGATATTTTGTATGTCATATTAGAGTAAATCTGAATTGAGATCCAGATTGGTGGTTAGTCATTTCTTAAGAGAATCGAGAGCAGTCTTCAATTACAGGACAGATTAAACAACTGAACAAGCTTCTGTTTCAATGTATATAGCTGAAGCTGGATTAAATTGTAAAAGTTCCAATAAATATATATATATATAAAGTGCACAGCTAAGATGACAGCAAGTGACGTAAGCCAGAAAATGCAGGTAAATTCCAGTATCAGCCTCAAGAAAATATCTTCGCCATTGGATTACACATTGTAAGACTACCAGATCTGTAATGAGCAATCAAAGTTGATTTTTAGATAGATTTAAAGCCAACAGGGGAAACTTTAATGTCAAATTGACAGCTATAAAGCTGAAGCCAAACATCTATGTTAGAAGCTTTTATACTCAATGGTGCTAATAAACTAACACAGTAGGCCAGTGTGGCTGTTGTGCTGGAGAACTTTGTGACCAGAGTTGTGACCAAATCTAATTTGTTACAACATTGCCAACATTTACAACCTTAAATAAAAACTACAGGGACATTAACAGCTTTTCATTTCCAATTTTTTCCCACTACAACATTTAAACATGTATAGTGAGGTACAGGACAAAACTTGGCTTATGTTTTATTGACTGTGACAATTCAGCATGGAGGTCCCTTTCCCCCTCATTCTCAAGAAAGAATTTTGCCCAGAAGTTATTGCACTGCAGTGCAGAAAACACAATAGTTTACTCAGCTGACCAAAAGTAGCAAGGCATATTGTTATGAACTTGCTTAATTTGAGTGTGCACTGAGCTTTAAAACAAAATAGATTTCGGGTCTTAACTTTCGACAACAAAGCATGCAAGTACTTTTCAATATTTGCGGCTGGTATCATTGAGTTTAGTAAAAGTGTCTAAAGTTTAGTAATAAATATGTCACGCATGTGTTTAGGGTTTACAAATTACACCATAAGTGAGTAATAAAAAACTAAAATTACCAAGCATCACATCATTTATCAGTGCCACATCCAGAACAGAAACAGGTACTGAAAGGTATTAAATAAAACTTGTTAGTGAATGAACACATATCTATACAAAACAAAACAAAATGAGAATAAGTCAAAGCATACCTTTCAGAGTTCATAAAAAGTTGTATAAATGTAGAATGAACCTTGTTTAAAAATCAAGTTGACAATTTAACCTTGGTGTGCATGATAACACATCCACTGTTTTTCAATTGTTCAAATTTGATTTACATGTACTTCTAGGACTGCGGAGTCATTTAATGTTTTGTTTTTCAGCAATGTTCTAAGTAGCTTAGTCTAGAAGCATTATAAGGTACATCACACAATGCCTGGAGCACATGCACTAAACCCCAAACAAGGAAGAAATAAGCAAAGCAACAAAAAGAGGCAGTGTTCTTAGATATAAAAACAAATTAAATACACATAATAAATTACTAGTAAAATAATATTAAATTTAAATGTGAATTGCAGAACTTGGTAACCTATGTCTGTGTCAAATCATAAACATGACGCATACTTTGTAGAGTATATAATGTGGTATATATTTCAATCACAGTAACAAATAACAAATTACAAATCAAGTATAAAACAGCTTTGCTGTTCATAAAGTAATACTTGTACAGTAGACAGACACTATAGACACTATATATACATCCCAATTTCGCACAGAATATAAACATCGAACAAAAGAGAATAAATTTTTGAATATAAGTACACACAATGTACATATACATATGCAAACCTGATGCAAAATTCAAATTACTATGAGTGCTTGTAAATTCAAATTATAATGTAATACTCCCACCACACTCAACAATCAAGTTATTCCCACTACAGGTACTAAAAGGTTAAAAGGACTCTAACAATAGCATGTAAGCTTCAGCAAGCACAGAGACAGAGCATAATTACCTTATAGGCAGAAATTGTTTCTTGTATTAACAAAGAATTTAAAGCAGCACATTACAGCATACAGCTAAGCAGTAATTTTGTAACTTTCTCATGTCATGATGCAATTAGCCCCAGGTTTACGTTTCAATTTATTTCTTATACTTTACTACCGAATACGAAGATCTCATTAAAAAATACATCATTTGAAATCTTATTTTTTCCTTTTTTTACCATTTATCCACAAAAACATACAATCAATCACTGCTGCTGCCTTGCACATAGATTCAGAGCTGTGTATTCTGGAACAATGTGTTGGATGCACACTATATATATATATATATATCTATATCTATATATATCTATATATATCTATATATATCTATATATATCTATATATATCTATATCTATATATA
>JAOXYB010029179.1:0-14102 GCA_028565635.1 Phoronis ovalis
TATATATATATGTCATTCAGTTGAAACTATGGTGATTAGTCATTGCTGTTATATTGGCATAATTTGCATGTTTTCTGTTGATCAGATGAGATCATACATGTAACAAACTATAGCTGTTCAAACAGATACATTGATAATGCACGGTGCCCTGAACTAACCTTTATTTCTAACTCTGCTATTCTTTGTCTCATTTCTGCGATCGCTTGTGAATGTTCCGCCGCTCGTATCTTCTCCATAACCTCCTCCTCCTTCCTCTGAAAACAGATAGTTAAACTAAGTGGCAAAGCTGCTAATATAACATTGAGTGAGACAATTATGCACTGTTGCAATTCTGAAACTTAGCCAGCATCATATCTGTGTTTGATCTATCATATCTGTGTTTGATCTATCATATCTGTGTTTGATCTATCATATCTTGTGTTTGATCTATCATATCTGTGTTTGATCTATCATATATACTCCTATTACACGCTATTGGGATGATGAAACTTTAGCTTAGCAATGATGGTCTCGACTGTACATGATTTTGATTTAAACGGTTTTAACAAGTCTGACCTACCAGGCAAATTAGGAGATTATTAACCATACATGTAAGTCAGTTTTTTTGCATCATTACCGAGTTTAAAATATAGTAGTTACAAAACAAAACTGAAAATTTGAACTAAGCTTAGAAACAGACAACTATGCAAAACAAACGTTGAATTAGAAAAACAACAAAAACGATCATTATACACTACACATCTCACCACCAGATGGAAGCACTGACTGTGTTTTATCAGCAAGAAAATGACCACAATAGATTGATAAGTTTGTCTCACAGTTAGTCTCACTGGTAATGAGAAGTGTACTATAATTATAATATTTGTGTGATTTACTGACAGGTAGTCACTAAAGACTGAGGTTTTAACCATAAATCAAGCAGTGCATTCTCCTACAATAAATAGTACTGTAGTGCAATACATGCAGTTTTGGTGTACAACTATGGATTCTTTTCACATGTACGATCATATAAACAATTTAAGCCAATGAGAAACTGACAGATGTATTGACAGTTTTTCATCCTGTAATTAAGATACACAAGAGTAGAAAGAATCAAAGGCCACCAAGTGGTGTTGCTAATTGTCTCCCATGATTAGTGTCTATTTAAGGGACATAACTCCTAATTCTCCTTACCCTGTTTTCAGTGTCTGCAGCTCTCCTTTCCCATTGTAGTATCTCAGTTTTGAGTATTTTTTCTCTCTCCAGCGATTCTTCTAAACTCTGCTTAGATGACAAGTTTTCATCATCAAGTCTCTTTATCTGGTGGGAACATATATGATTCTAAGAAAATAAACAAACACATCATTATACAGTGCCTCATGTATGATTATTAGACCGCATAAATACAAAATAGAATATTAAATGGAATCAAAAATACGGTTCACAGTTTAAGTACAGGTGTAATAATTATACAGCCTAGTTGTGGATATACATGATTACCCAAGTCAAAGGATACACCTAAACAATTAAGCTAAATCATCAAACTAAATTTACAATAAAATTTACAAAATCCATCAGCTTAAGATTTCAGTAGCATACTTAATTAGATGGCACATTTGTACCTGCGTTTCTAGCTCCATAACTTTTTGTTTCATTTCCTTGAGATCAGCGATAGCTTCTGTTTCTCTTAACTTCACCATGATAAGCTCATCGTGTAGGGTCTGAAGTTGACTCTTAGTTGGTTTAACTCCATCTTTACCAGCTGCCTTGTAACTTTCTGTATATTTCTGTAACATGACATAGGATGGAGGACTTTCTACAACTTCATTTTTATAATCAATACCTTTTTATACCAGTTTTTATTAAAACTTCATCTGCTTGCAGAATAAAACTATTAATAGTCATCATCTAGGGACTTTTCAGTGAAGGTTACAAATATAGTCATCATCTAGGGACTTTTTCAGTGAAAGTTATAACTACAGTCATCATCTAGGGACTTTTTCAGTGAAGTTTATAACTATAGTCAACATCTAGGGACTTTTTCAGTGAATGTTATAACTACAGTCATCATCTAGGGACTTTTTCAGTGAATGTTATAACTATAGTCATCATCTAGGGACTTTTTCAGTGAAGGTTATAACTATAGTCATCATCTAGGGATTTTTTCAGTGAAGGTTATTGTGTGCATTTTCACAGAGCTAATGCCAGTAACAGATTGTATATAAGTTACCTGCCAGTCTTTTTCTAGTTCATTAACTCGTTGTCTTAATTCTTTTGTTGATAAGTTGGCTTCAGCTTCCCTCAGTTTAACGGCTATTAACTCATCCTGGATGGTCTGAACATCATAGTTAGGGTCGCGATGTAATTTACTGTTCTCCTAGAAAAGAAGAGTTACCAAAGTATTTATTAGTGGATGATTATTATGATACGAGTCTTATAACCAAATGTTTGCTTGCATTACAATGAACTATCCACGAGTCCTCCAAGCTCAACGCAGTTAAGAAAAAACGTGCATGCAAATAGCGTATTGTAACACAGAAATGACAAAATAAATTATGACAATATAATCAATCAAACTTTATCCAAAGAAAACAAGAAATTCAAGATGGTTAAGAACAAGTTCTTCCAAAATACTTTCTGAACAAAATGCCAAAGACATACGCATCTGATACACAAGATTTGAAGTCATACAGTACGTATACAATGCACTGTGATGCGACGATCATACACACAAAGTCTCTCATTACAGTGGCATAAGAGCTAGTTATCTTACTTCCTCTAATTCGCGAACTTTTCCTTTAAGTTCCTGCAAGGTACATGATTGGCTCATGTGTCTTAAACGACTATCGTTAAGTTCTGTGCGTAAACTACGTATAATCTCCTCTGACTGGCTCTCGTTAGAAGCTGTGCTGTCTGCCTGTTACCATGTTAGAAAGAAAATAGAAATGTTACAGTTAAGACAGAGAACATGCATAAGGTGTTGATACAAATGCAAAACCACCAGTGGTAGTTAAGAAAATACAAATTAAATGACCAGTGTACTGATAAAACCACCACCGGTAGTTAAGAAAATACAGTGGTCAGTGCACTGACCACTGTATTTAGTATGTAAAGTATTACATACAAGAGGCAAATAGTAAGCCAAACAAAAAGAAACTGCAAAGATGGTTTTCCTGGGGGACTATTTCTGGGGGGGGGACTGTATTTCTGGGGGGGTACAGTATTTCTGGGGGGACTGTATTTCTGGGGGGACTGTATTTCTGGGTGGACGGTATTTCTGGGTGGACTGTATTTCTGGGGGGACTGTATTTCTGGGTGGGGACTGCCATTCACAGCAAATGTATACGTGTGTCGCCAAATGTTTATTTAACTGTTTACCATGGGAGTGCTTTCTACAGAATAAATGTTAACCATGGATATACATTTTTAATGATTGTTTACAGTTTTTGGTTCAAATTTCAGGCTTTTGTTTATTGTTTTTGCCATAGTGTGTACATTTGTGTAACTTTTTTGTATGAAAATTTTTAGTATGTTTTTGCAAATAAACTTTTAAGGATGGGAAAATTTTTAGAATGCAATTTATATCAAGGTGTAAGTGTTTTTTACCTTGGGCCTCACACCCCTTTCAAGGTTTTTTCTGGGAGTACCCCCTGAAATTGTATTAGTTCAAAAACTGTTTCTCTTGTCATGTATTTTTGCATCCTCAGGATAAACTGTCATATGTTAGCATGCAATACGTTAAGAACAGCGATACAGTTATTTGCCAACTCACAACACAAGCCAAACACACTTAGCTGCTGCTGTCATTATTTACACCGCTCTCTCGTTACTGACTATTAACATACACATATTGCAAACCCGTCTACAGTTTGATTGGTTGCCAGTCTTCACATGTACTCACCCTGTGTTTTAACTGGCTAATCATATCATTAGCTTCTTCAAATTTTTCCAGAGCTTCAGAGTGCTGCTGTCGTAACGTAGCTAAATCTCTTTTGAGGACAAACATATCTTCTGCTTCATGAGCACGGGTCACCTGACCTTGAATTAGTCGATCAGCAAGCATCACATTCTCTTTTTCCAAGTTGTCAATACGATGTCGCAGAAGTTTATTTTCTGAACGCAGCCTCTGAAAATACAGACATTGCAACAATGTCAGACAGCTAAATACTACCAGCTAATTGTGTCTTTGATTAAAATAAAAACGAAAAATAATTTGTTTTATGTCCTAATTTTTATCCCATCAATTCAACTGATCATTTCTTATAATATTGTTTATTATACATACGTGACCTACCCAGAGTTCCACAGTATACTATACAGAGGTGACCTACCCAGAGTTCCACAGTGTGTTATACATACGTGACCTACCCAGAGTTCCACAGTATGTTATACATACGTGACCTACCCAGAGTTCCACAGTATGTTAGACCTACCCGGAGTACCACGGCATGCTATACATGTATGTGACCTACCCAGAGTTCCAGTATACTATACAGACGTGACCTACCCAGAGTACCACGGTATATGCTATACATACGTGACCTACCCAAAGTTCCACGATATGCTCTACATACGTGACCTACCCAGAGTTCCACAGTATGCTATACATACGTGACCTATCAGAGTTCCACAGTATACTATAGAGATGTGAAATACCCTGAGTTCAACAGTATACTATACAGATGTGACCTACCCAGAGTTCCACGGTATACTATACAGACGTGACCTACCCTGAGTTCCAGTTTGTTAGACCTACCCAGAGTACCACGGCATGCTATACATACATGTACGTGACCTACCCAAAGTTCCACAGTATACTATATAGACGTGACCTACCCTGAGTTCCACAGTATACTATACAGACGTGACCTACCCAGAGTTCCACAGTATACTATACAGATGTGACCTACCCAGAGTTCCACAGTCTGTCAGACCTACCCAGAGTACCACGGCATGCTATACATACCTGACCTACCCAGAGTTCCACAGTATACTATACAGACGTGACCCACCCTGAGTTCCACAGTATACTATACAGATGTGACCTACCCAGAGTTCCACGGTATACTATACAGACGTGACCTACCCAGAGTTCCAGAGTTTGTTAGACCTACCCAGAGTTCCACAGTGTACTATACAGACGTGACCTACCCTGAGTTCCACAGTATACTATACAGACGTGAGCTACCCTGAGTTCCACGGTATACTATACAGACGTGACCTACCCCGAGTTCCACGGTATACTATACAGACGTGACCTACCCGAGTTCCACGGTATACCAGACGTACCTGGGGTTCCACAGTTGTTAAGACCTACCCAGAGTACCACAGCATGCTATACATACGTGACCTACCCAGAGTTTCAGTCTGCTATACATACGTGACCTACCCAGAGTTCCACAGTATGCTACACATACATAACCTACCCAGAGCTCCACGGTATGTTATACATACGTGACCTACCCCGAGTTCCACAGTATGCTATACAGCCGTGACCTACCCAGAGTTCCACAGTATGCTATACATACGTGATCTACCCAGAGTTCCACAGTTACTGTATACTATACAGCCGTGACCTACCCAGAGTTTCAGTATACTATAGAAACGTGACCTACCCAGAGTTCCACAGTATACGTACTATACATACGTGACCTACCCAGAGTTCCACAATTTGCTAGACATACGTGACCTACCCTGAGTTCCACAATTTGCTAGACATACGTGACCTACCCTGAGTTCCACTTGTTCTTCGTGCTCCTTTGTTTTAAGTACATTGTATTCCTTCTCTAACCTAAAATAAACAATACAAAATAAATAACAGAAAATAAATCTTTATTCTTCATCTGATGTTTGGATCATTATGTTCAGAAATAAGTACAAAAACATTAAAATAAATTCTACGAAATGTCATATATAATTTAATATTTTGTTTTGCAACTTTTCTGCCAACAGAGTTATCATCATGGACAGTGTTACACATAAGGTGGCAAGAGATATCTATCTATAAGGCGGCATATTATGTAAGTGATATCTATTGAGGCAACACATACAATCCACTCATCAGGACAGTGCTACACACAAGGCGGCATATTATGTAAGAAATATCTATTGAGGCAACACATATAATCCAGTCATCAGGTAATTAAATTTCAGGTTTGTATTTGTAATTTTTTTTTCATTTTCCACTTTATAAAGCTCTTATTTTTAGGTATTTAAACTTAACAAAATTAAAGCCAGGTCAAGTTACAATAGTCAAGTTACAACAGTCACCATTTTGTAGAATTAACCCACTAAACACAGAACAAATATTGAATTTACAAACAATGTGCAAACACCTTTCCCACAGAGCAGCTAGCTACAAAACTCCCAATTATACTAATTATAGATTTTTGTTAGCTACTGACATGTCACATGAATGTTCCCATGCAAGTTTTCTTCAGAGTTTTAATTTGCACACACAAACTCAATAAATTACATGTGACACATACACTGGAATGAGTTAAAAAACTGGGTGTCTAAAACAGCAAAACTTAATTTATAAATTGTGCAAAACAAATACAAACATGATATTTTTAAACAGTGATATTTAAAAAATAAGGCAACATTTGTAGTATGTCACACCTAAAACAAATAAAAGCTATGAACTTATGTTTTTACTTCTGTCAGAATACCTTATCCAACAGCACATTAAACATAGTTTTAAATATACATTTATGCCAGTTGTAGAATGGTAAACTAAAGTTACCTTAGAAATTGTAGTATATATACTACAATTTCTATGGTAACTTTACCATTCTACAGCTGGCATAAATGTTCTTTACCTCGATCAAGATGCGATCTTTGCAACTGTGTACACTCCATTTTACAACATTTTTTTCCTCAAAATTTATATTTAAAAACAAAATTAGTTCAAAGAATTTTCAGTAATCCTGCATTACTCCTATTTCCAATTCAGATGCTATTCTATATTATTTTACTTTTGAAAACATTTCGCAGAAACCATAGTCATGACAGAATTCAGCACCTAACAACTTTTACTGGAGAGGTCTGTAACCCCCCCCCCCACAGTTTGTGAACCACTGGCTGTTTACTATTTCTCTGGACTTACACATCATACATTATACTGGATGACTATCAGCCAACACTATAATTGATCATTACATGGATAGTTCAATATGAAATCTGATATAATATCTATAATTCTATTATTCTGACAATGATTGAGGAGTAATGAAGGAGTAACCTTACTCATATAACTGTCAATAAATTAATCAGGGAAAGATACTGCTGTGTGAGAAGTTTACTGGGAATATTATAGTTAATAAAAATAAAAGAAATTCTGCACCAGTCCTGTAATCACTGAAATGTTGCTGACATATATATACACACAGCTAGCAACTAGCTACTATAAGACTTTAAATGGCAGAATACCAGATGTCTTGAGTAAATTTATTAGATTTAAACATAAAATGGCCATACTTTGCTGCAGATGGGAATAACTGAATAATTATATGTATACCTATTCTACAGTTATTCCTATCTACCATGATACCTCCTTTTCATGCACCTTCACCCTTCTGCACCCATCAGTACCACGCATATCACACATTTGCCTGAGGTCATAAACTCTGTGCAAAAACTTGATAATTGTGATGCGTGAAAGGACTGTGGGTCGAAGAAACACATTTTGTTTGTAGGTAAAAAGGGCATAACGTGGGTTCCACATTATGGATCATATACATTTCAACACATTGACAAACAGGGTGTTCTTTTTAGATCTGCCAAAGAGTAAGTTTTTCTCCATAAAATACAGCTGTGTATTAAAGAAGGGTATATTTTTCACCAACAGATGCGAAAAAATGTGGTGCCTTAACTGGCATGACAATAAGTTCACTTATCTAATGATGTTTAATGAGCGAGGTCTGCCTATGTCAAAGGAACACTTTTTAAATCTGCAAGTCTTCCAAAGTGGTGCTGTTTAGCAGGTTATATGTGCATTTAGTTTTTTTTTAAATATCTATGTTTGTGCATGCGGACCCACCCTTAACACAAGTGACCTTCCATGATGTTTTTTGTATATAAATAAGAAAGCGCTACGAAAAAAACCTACACTGCATCCTGGTTCTCATTTTTATCCAGATACAATAGTTTAATCCTATCTTTATGATGACCATTGCTATGATATACATTACTCAGGCACTCTTCAGGTGCACTAATTGACCTCTTCATCCACGGTAGACGTTTTATTCCATTCCTACGATCGTTCCGCTCAGTCACCGGTGTCGAGGGATGTAACTCATCGTCTAGTATGTCAAGCTTATTCTTCAGTTCCTCATCCATCACTCGTTTCTCATTTGAAAAGCTTCACTTATTAACAAAATAAATTCCTCCCTGTGAAGCAAATGAATTCCGGTGGTTTTAGTATTTAATTAGTATAATGCCGTTAGATAAATATTCCACTGTATCATATTGTCCTTGGTTAGTGCCAGATAGCGACGGTCTCAAATATTAATTTCATAAAATCCTAATTTATTGTTTCAAGAATGATTTAGTGTTTTCCATAGAGCAACATTTCTATGTAATATTTAAAAGTTGCGCAAATTAAAATATTCTTTTACTTTGCATTATTTCAAAAGTGAACTGTTCAAAATAATATGCAAAACTGCAGAAAGTACTTCTCCAAGATATCTTTGCTGTTTATTATGTGAAGTAATCTACACACAGTCACATTCCTGACTCTGACTTCTCAAATACTAATCCACTTAACCTCATCATAATCCTAAAGTATAACAAGTTGTACACATCAAGGTATATATATGACAGATTACACTGTAATATACTCCAGTGTCAATACCATCAATACAACCCTGTAATCTCCTCAGCACTCAGTCTCTGTGCACAAGTATAATAATGCTACATTACAGAATAAAAAAAATTTGTCTGTTAATAACATGCTAATGGTTGAATACATCACATATTATTTAGAGCTTTTCAGAGTTTCAGTGTTATCAGACTAGAAATGCTGCACATACTGAATCACCAGTGCTCTGCTGGTATGTGATTTCACTAGTACTTCTAGACTTCTAATTATCCGATATCCCGTCATTTAATCATCAACATTGCACTGTCTGTTATATTATCATCTATGAATATATTTTCCGGTCCTATAATCCTGGTTGGTCCAGGTTTTGGATACAAGAATCCCTGTTTACACTGAACAATGCATAGGTGTACAGATGTGTGCATAAATACATAAATCCATTAATACAACAGGGTCATTGTTTATAGCTGTCATTTAATACAAGGGACATTCTTTCCATTATTGTAGTCTCTATGAATGAATGGATGTAGGTCAAATACAATGTTGGCTGGTTCATTCATTCAACAATTTAAAGGAAAACTCTCAGATGAAATGTTCACTGTTTTTTCCATTTTTTATTACATTAACGTCACAATTTTTTACTAATTATTTATGCCGAGGGAACACAATTCTAATATTTCCAGTTCACACAAATGTGGTCATTAATAATCTAAGTAGATAACAGTGTTATTTATTTGACAAACTCTCCCATTCATATAACTCCTAAAACATCTTTACTAAAATTATATAACGTTTGTTTTGCACATCAGAATTATCTGATATTCAGGTAATATTTCTCCAGGATTGCTCTTCTTGGCCTAGTTCATATTACGGCACTTTGATTCAGGTAAATATGATTTTATTCTCACTTACTTTCAATAACAGAAATTAGCAACTCACAAATGTCCGTGCAAAACTATTCAGTTTAAATACAATCGATTAATGCACAGATTTCCTATAAAATCAATTTTCAAGAGAGCAAGTCAATGCATACAGCACTACCTGAAGTGTGTAATTAATACACCTCTATGCTTGAAGAATATTATCATCCTGGCACTACATGTGTATACACCACTGTCTGAATTATCATACACCTTCAGAAAATATATCATCCAAATATAACCCAGAAATCACTCAGGGTTAAATCACCTTGTTATTTCTAAATTAGAATTGATTCTGAGGAACAATAAAGGGAAAACATGAGGCTCCCAAAGGAAAAACCTAAAGGACTTGGATCTATAAATTAAACATGTTTAAATGTGTTCTACATGGGAATTAAAACTTAAGTTCAGAGTGGAACTAAACTTCTAAAGGGAATGCCCAATAAAACATTATATAAACAGTCAGCCTAAAAATACCTTTCAAAAAACATTGCAGCAGGTTTCTTAATGACATCACTAGTGCCACCTATGTACTGAACTCTAAATTAAAACCAAACACATGATTGGTCGGCAGGATAGAAATTATTGAAGTAAAATAGTTCGATGCTCCTGTACTAGTCCACTTCAAATACTTTCAGTTATAAGAGGCACTACATGTACTAGAGACAAACATTTTTATAACACAAGACAATTATTTGCTTCCTGGTTTCAAATTATCAGTTGACATTTTATTTAAACATTATTTGTTTAAAAACCAACAGAGAACATTTTGTAGCCAGAAGCATTTTTCAAACTTTTTCTGTAATCGTGACGGAAACCTTTCTCCAAGAAGCATGAACAACATAAAGAAAAGTCCAGTCAAATAAAAGTTTGAAAATAAGTACAATGAGGTTATATATAGGTTTGTTAACTCACTTCTTCATCTTCTTTGTATAGTATTTGACCTGACACGCAGACTCCATCAACTTATCAGCACTCTCCTCAATCTCATAACGAGCCGGAACATCTTTTTGGAAATACTGAAAAAAAAAAACAAAGGTCAAAGGTCAGTAGTGGTTCACACAAGCAGAAGAACTACAATAGTTGTCGGCTGTGAAAACTTATAACAAACAATACAGAATTCTGATATAAAACTTTAATGTCTTAATTAAAATTAAACATGAAAGTATACATTTTAAAAAAAGTCAGTAAACTTTACAAATCATGAGGTTATTTATAAATAGTTTAAATTTGGTAATAATCTAATAAGGCCATTCTTGGGAAAACATTGAGCTTTTCAAATACATTTAATTTTCAAAAAAATATAAGTCAAAAACCCCTTCATGTACAAACTTTGTATAAACAATCTATACGCTTTATACTTCTACAAAACTGTGTCTCAGATTTTTAAAATTTTGCGTTATTCAAAGTTATATTTTTTTAAATTTAAGGGTTAGATCAAAATCAGTAAAATGCTGACCTTAAGCTTTGAAAATTCATAACTTTGAAACAAAGCAAAATTTAAAAAAATTGAGACAAAGTTTTGTAGATCCGTATATATAAAGATAAATTTTGCCAAGTTTCATCTTTGTAGGTACAAGGGTTTCTGACTTACATTTTTGGAAAATTAAAATTTGAAAAAACACAATGAATGCTTATCAGATCATGAGAATTATTTTCAACTTTTTTCCATTGGACTCATCAACATTAAAGTATAATTTTGCCAAAATGTATACTTTCACCTGTCTATCTCTTCATTTTGGTTATGAAAATTAACAAAGAAAGTTATAGTTAAATAACAGTGGATTTTTGTACCTAGAGTCCTTAAATAGCATGAAATAGAGCCCATGTTCTAAACCACGCTTTGTTATATTTTCTTGATATATGTCTCGAGAGTAAGTTAACTGACCTGTAACATTTGTTCCATGTCCAGACACAGGAGATCTCCTAGAATATCTTGAAGTAATGCAATACCAACTTTAAATATAATCTCAATGCCCTGGAACAAGCCATATACAAACAATTGAAAAAAGAACAATATTTAGAGTTCAAACAACTTAGTTTGTGTTTTCAGTTCGCATATAAGTAAACTATATTCCCAAATATGCAGAAAGTTATTGAGCTCTGGATAATAACAATTTGCAAATAATGTTTTTGATCAGAAAACAGTCAGTAATAAAGCACAGTTTCTTGTAGAAACAGAGAAGCTAATATTAGTACATAGCATGTAACAATAAATAAATGCACATCTTATAAACATCAAAGTTGACATTATCAATAACATGGCTGGACTAAAAAAACAAGAACAGGGAATCCATCCCGAAGTAAAACACACTTTTTTCATTTAATTAGCTACTGTTAACACACAAACAGTGACTGTCCCATGTTTCCTGTTTGTCCACATATACAAATGAAAACTAACAGACTCTTTCATGTTTATTTAGCATTCAATGTTTATTAGATTTAAGTATAAGATTTTCTTTTAAAATATCATAAGATTTTATTCATATGCTGAAAATGTCATATGCATTTTCACTTATACAGAGCTTGGGAACAATTACTTGTCAAGTTAGTTATTTTACAGACAAATAAATGTACAATTTTAGGCATACAGTAATCATGGCCTCCTAGTGGTGAATATGTGCACTGTAATTTGAAAGTGTCCTGCTTAAAGCTAAGAAATACCCTCATTAACAAAAACATATAGTTTGCATGGTCATGTGGAAACTTATCTCAAGTAGAAAGATGTCCAAGATGCTAGAGGCCTGGGATAACGAGGCGGTCGTGTAGATAGTTAGGAGCCACAGTGAGACGTACTTGAATGTCCAGAAACTTACCTCAAGAAGAAAGACGTCCATGATTCTACAAGCAAGGGACAATGGAAGCGCAGTCGTGTAGAGAGTGAGGAACCACTGTGAGGCATACATGGACGTGTGGAAACTCTGACTTTGGAAATGTAAGTATAAATTTGGCATGTTTTCCTGAAATGGTAAAATAGAAAATATGCATCTTTGCATCAACATCTGGGTCAGATATAGCACATACAGAATACTGGAAGTATTGAACAAATTGCCAACAAATTCTGGTAATTTTAACACCACATAATTAGATCAAACTCTTGCTAAATACAATGTCCGGGGTGCAAAGATCACACGTCTTCAGGTAAAATTAAAGACAGTTAAAATATGTTATAAATAGCTACTAGTAGTTCAGAACCATCCGGTATCCCAGGGGTACCATGTATATAATGTATTAATCTGTTCACCTGAATCATGTACTCCAGCTGATAAAAGCATAAACCAAGCTCGGCCATTGTCGGCTTGAACAGTTCACGCAGACGGTAATCCTGCATGAGTTTTACTAAAACAGCAAATGTTTCCTCTTCTGGCATCTGAAAGTATAAACACATTAACTCTGCAGATCATAGCAGGAATTGTGTTCCATAAACAGCAAATCAACTAATATCTAGTTTTGGAAATCGTCTAAGTATTAATACTACTCAGCTACACGTGTTTATGATCTATGCCATTTACAGAACTTTAAGGTAGTCTAATAAAATCATGCAAAACTGTCTCCGCAGCTAACACTGCACACAGTTAACAAACTTTTCACTTTCCACTTTTTTATCACAAAAGATGACACAGACTGATTATGAACTAATGGCTTTTAATGAAGACAAACAAGTGTGATTTTGGAGAAAACTGATTGATTGATTTTATTTAGATAATTATATGAAACACAGCAAATGAAACTATCAAAAAAAGTATAAAGAAAAAAGTAAATAAAACAAGTTTGCTAGCATTCTTGGAACACTACACCCATGTACAGCATACATGGCAGTCTGCATAAATCCACCGTTAGCGTTCCGTATCTTCTGGAACTATACCATGTCTGAGCTTATCTATAATAATCAATTGTGATTACATTCCTGCAACATTCTATCCATTTCGCTCTGTCTGATTGATCTGTTTTACTTAGTCCAGTGTTATACCTATTCATTGTAAACTGCAATTTGATTGGCACCAGGAATTTTTAGGAGCTTTATATAACTATAAAGGTAATATTGTTCTTATGCTTTTCAAAAATAATAATAAACGAAAATGGAAGCAGCTTTAAAGCCCAGATGTTAACTGAGAAGGAACGGAACACTAACAGATGGATTTATTCAGACTGCCTACAAATCAATCTACAAATGAACTAAAAACTATTTGCATCACAAAATAGCCGTTAGAAATAAATAATGATAACATCACAGTTATATAACAGTAATAACAACAAGCACAACAATTCTATAATCACATTCACATACAATAATAACAGTACAACACTCACATATAAAAGCAGTACAATAACTGAGACAACATTTGTACTATAACAGACACATACAATAATAACAGTACAAC
>JAOXYB010029190.1:0-15096 GCA_028565635.1 Phoronis ovalis
CAACTTCTACTGATTTTTACACTGTATGAACTATGACCCTACGGCTTCGCCATAGTAGGGTCATAAAGCTAGGACTAAGTGTCATGAAGCCTGAACTAGATAAACTTCAGCCCCTCACTACAAAGGTACGTCAATGGTATAAAGAGGCGAAGCTCTAACTCAGGTATATGAGATTATTCCAGACCCAGTAATGGGCCCAATATCTGACGTATTACTCCTAACACTTAGCTAGTCAAAAGTATCGTCTTGCGAAATTAACAAATAGCGTTGATTATATAGTTACCAGAAACTGGGTTATTCAATGTACTCATACAGATACAGAACAAAAACTTGCCCATAAGATGAAAATTTTCATACAGCAAAACTCCAATGGTATTAAGGTTGATTATTAGCTAGTCGTGGTTCATGACGTTCTACACTAGCTCTGGGTAGTCTGACTTGTGAGCTGTGCGAACAGTAATGGAATCTTACATAGCCAATTACAGTGAAAGTGCTCAAACTTGGAAATATATGTAATTCCTACTGAACGAGTTCATATATCACCATCCAGATACTCTCTGACTATCCAACTTCAACTCCCACTACTCCTAGTACCATTAAGAACTCCTGTGCTGGGGTGGGGTACTTGCCAAAAAATTTGGTTGATGTATGAGGCACAGGATAAAATACGCTTACTGCATGGTAAAAACTGCATTCAGGAGTTTCAAATAGTTATGGGGGTAGTGGAAGTTGATGTTGGATAATGAGAGATTACCTGGACAGCGATGTATGAACTCATTCGGTAGGAATTACATAGATTTCAAAGTTTAGGCACTTTCACTGTAATTGGCTATGTAAGATTCTGTGACTGTGTGCACAGCTCACAAGTCAGATTATCAAGAGCTAGTGCAGAACATCATGAACCATGACTAGTTATTAGCGAGAATGAAAATAGTACAAAATACGCTTGTAAACAAGTCAGTTGATAAAAAATCAATGAAGACAACATTATGGTTACTTCGTATTGAGTTAAAATTCAACAAATGTTGTCACACAAGAAAGGTTATTCATTTTCCACTTAATTTTCATAGTGTTTGTAAATTTTGAAAGACGATTGATTTTGAATAGGAAAGCCATTGTGTTAGGACTAACATAGCAGATATTGGTCCTATTTTTAGGACTAATATAGGATCAGTTGTAGATAAATGTAATTCAAATGTGGATGCCCTTTTAAAAACCTTTTTGCTAGCTAGCTGTATAATGTTCTTTGTACACTAATGATGGATATAAATGTAAGCGGTCTCTTTCTAAATATGTATGCCAAGCCAACCTCAGTACTGGCACAATTTACAGTGGACTGGTGCTTGAAATAAACATATTTCCCTCTACTGTCATTCTAACTATTATCACTTAAATATAAAAGCATGCCATTATATAGAAATATTCACTTAGAGCACCAGTGTCAGGGGTTGCCTTGGGCTATCTTTATATAATTATAGTACACTGCGACCAGAAATAAATGTTCCAAGTTTTAAATATTACGTGTTATTCAAAGAATTTTGGTTCATAATTAGAAAACAGGATATGAAAGTAATTGTAATATGGTACTAGCACCCTATTTTGCAATATTCAATTTATGTGCTTAGTATCTTTGGCCAATTTAACTTTATTGTGCTATTACCAACAAATGGTAATGAGATTTGAATTTTTAGAATATTTTATTGAATTTCTGCCTCTTTACTAGTTTAATAGTTTTAAGTTGAGTGTAAAAATTCAATATTTTACCTTTGAATCATAATTCAATTTTGTTTCAGTTAAATTCTCTCTCATTCAAATGTATTTTAGGAAGTGGCTACAACATTACTGAGTCATGTTATACAACTTGTAATTTACATTTAATCTATTTATTGCAAATAAAACAATTTTAAGAACGCCTACATTTAGCCGGACCCAAAATGGCAGCCATCTTGGATTATTGCAGAGATACAAAATTTGATATTTTAAAAATATCAAGCAATATCAATAGATTTCTTGGCTCTATTTCTTTTCTCTAAACCAAACTAAATCATCAAAAAATACTAAATTTCAATGTATAACCATTATTAATGAAATAAGCCTATAGGCATTGTGAATTTGTTTCCAGGCTTAAAATCTCAAAAGTGCTATATAGTTCACAAAAAGCTTAAGTACTATTCAAAAATTGTAATTATTCTATAATGGAAGGAATTACTTGTATTTTTGTCAATTTGGAAAGCATATTTTGGAAAAAAAACTTTTACAAAAATGTAAACTTGGCACACTTATTTCCTGTCGCCATGTAGATGACATAGTGACAATTTCTATGTTATTTCAGCAGCCATTTACAAAATATATGTGTACTAAATATATTTATAGGCAATAATTGTATCATTATGTGAAGTTTACATTATAATTTTAGCTTCCAATGAAACGTCCTATGTGCTATGCTTTTCCACATGGACAATCTTAAAAATATGATATAATACTACAATGCATATATTAATCAAATCTTAACAGCTTTGACCTGTTAAGATATCAATTTTTATCAATCTAAATTTCTGTATAATTATTTAACTTGTGTATGTAAACATTTTTTTGCACATTCAGTCAAATGTTTTTAATGTACATTTTGTTTTCTTTATATTTTTAGTGATTATTTGTTGTAGTGCCAGGAGATTTGCCGTCTTACCATACTTCAGGATCAAGACAGTCTCAAAATGCCAGCCCTAGTAAAAGAAGACATGAAAAATCATATTTAAATCACTATAGTAATGCAGCAAAACGGGTAAACTATTTGTAGTTTAGTGCATGCATACTGTTTACTGTATGAATTGTACTTTGAAACATTAAGTTCTAAATAGAATAAAGATTAATTTTGAAGCATGTACAATCATGTTTAACACCATTCTATCTAATATTGTAGGTTAAATACTCTTATAAGTTAAAAATGAGTCAAATAGGTACATCTAGAACTTAATTTGTCTACATGGCACGCAGATAAATTAGTATTGATTAATTAAATATAAAATTTTAAGTGTTGATTCATGCTTATATTCTAAACTGGTGTGTTGTAATTGTTTCCTACAGGTTCAGAGAGGTGTAGAGAAAGATAAAGCTTACAGAATAAGAAGAAAAGAAAGTGTAGCAACTAGTGCGAAGAGTAAGGTCTGGTACAACCCAGACAGGGTAACATTGGATGATGGTAGCATGTGTATTGCTGATGATGATGAGGTTAAAGTTCAAACTAACTCAAAGCCAAATTCTGTGCCTCATGCAGATTCCAGGCAATGTGCTCCTTGTACCTATATTCCTACTCCTATAAAAAATCAATCTCCAGAGCCTAAGCAATATAATGTTGCTTCATCTTCTAAACCTACATATAAACCAACAAAAATTGGCAGTATTGTTAAACCAGAAACAGTGGTTAGTTCTTCCTCACCTAGTGTGCAGTATAATCCTACTCCTATTAATCAATTAAAAAATAAGAAATATACCACAGCACCCACCAAAATTGGACCAGAAAATGATTTGGAATATGATCCTGCAAATAATTTTAGCACGGAAACTTCTGTTCAAGAAGATAAAAAAAGGTCATGGGGAGAGAGTGTTATGAGTACAGAAGCAGTTTTCAGTGAGGATGAGGATACTGTTCCAGAAAAAATCTGGAAAGCAGATAACGATGATGAATCTCAGATACATGGGAAAACAACTAATTATAGTGAAAACCAGTACAATGATGTAAATGAAGATAATTATAGTAGTAGTGAAAGTTGCTACAAAAAGTCAGTTGGTGCTGAAAATGATACCGTTGTCTTAAAACATGTAGATACCATAGCAAATCAGCTGCAAGATGGTGCTCATCACATAGAAAGTCGAGGTGTTGGCAATAATAAAGAGAAAGAGGCAAAGCAGCGTCAGACAAAACAGGAAGTGTTTAAATTAAATGACAATAAATCGTCAACCAAAGATAAGAAAATATCTTCCTCGAAAGATAGAAAATCATCATCATCTTCAAAAGATAAAACATCCTCATCATCTAAAGTTAAAGAATTGTCATCTAAAGAGAAGTCCTCATCCAAAGATAAATTATCTAAATCTTCATCTTCAACAGATAAAGTACAAAGGTCATCCTCAACAGATAAAGTATATAGGTCATCTTCAATGGATAAGGTACATAGGTCATCTTCAACAGATAAAGTACATAAGTCATCTTCTTCAAAGGATAAAAAATCATCATCAAAAGACAAGAAATCCATAAAAGATGCAAAATTGTCATCTTCATCAAAACATAAAAACTCTTCGTCCAAGGACAATAAATCATCTTCTTCTAAAGATAGAAAATCTTCATCATCAAGACATGATAGGAAATTATCAAAGGACAACAAAGAGTCGTCTTCCTCAGGTAAGCACAGTCTATTTGGAACTTCACAAGACAAGGATAGAAGTTCTAATAAACATTCAAAGCATAGCTCCAAAGATGGACACAGACATTCATCAAGCTCTCACAAATCAAGTTCCAAGAAGTCATCTAGTCATTTTTCCAAAGATACAAAAAATACTGAAAAATCAGATAAGTTGAAGTATAATGCCAAAGGAAATTTCAGAGAAAAAAACAAAGGTAAATCTGGTCTGCTTGGTAATTTATTTGGTGATGAAAGTGAAAGTGATTCAGCAGACAGTGCTCATGGTGACACTGAGAGTGATTCTGTAGTGTTAATTTCTGATTATACTGAGCAAACCATGTCAGGATCAGCTTCTGATAGTGAGTCAGAATTGGATGATATCCCTACTGCTGTAGGATCAGATGATGACACATATGATGAGTGCTTGAAGATTTTCAATGAAAACAAAGCAGTACAGAAGCAGCTTCCTACTAAAAAGGTAAACCTAATCTGGTAAACCTATACTGATCCTACTATTAGTGTCTGTCTGTTAAACTCATCGCGTGTTGTGTTCAGTTTGATGTCAAGAAAGGGGAATCCTGTTTTGAATGAAAATATGACTGTAATATATCAGTCTTGCAGCTCAAGGTTAAATAGTGATTTATTTGCATTTATTAAATTCCTAAAAGCCCCCAGTTAAATTGTTTCCTAACAAAGTTCTCTAATTTTTGCTCTCTGTTGCAAAATGCAAGAAAATCCCAAGAAATGAAATTGTGGTTTCGAACCTGGGATTTCAACCCAGTGTCTAGGCCACTGAGCCAAATAATCTCAATGACCTTGGTAGCCGAGTTAGTAGCATTACCTTTATGTGGGGATGGATAATGATTTACTGTTAAGATTTTAGTTTTAGTTATTGGACTACTTGAAAAGGATCATTGACAAATTTATTTATTTTAGCAAGTTTCTTAAAGGAAATGTAATCAAAGACGACTGAATAATATCAATATGATTGTTTGTAGCTGAAAGAAAGTACTAGTCAGCAAGCAGAAGATTTGCCTGAAGCTCAAATGAAGCAGCGTGTAGCGCACAAGGGCAGAACATCGCTTGTAAGTACTACTAAAGTAAGCAACAAGAAAAAGAGTGGAAAAAGTGAAAACTTTTATTAGCATTTCCCGATTTCAATAAGTGTTGCTAGTCAATTACACTTTTTTTATTAATTTATAGCACACAAGAATTAAGATAACATTATACTAAAGATGCTTTCTGTACATTCACATATAGCTTTCTGGGAAAAAACATATTCACTTAGTCTTGAAATCATGCAACATTTATGACATCATGCAACATTATGACATCACGCAACAATTAAAGAAATTATGTCATAATGCCTTTTCACATATGAATAATGACATCATCTATGTGTGATGTAATCCTTTATTCCAATCTCCATCCTGTTTCAGATATGTTTCAAACTAATTTATAGCACAATTTCTTTTAAAGTTTCTGCCATGTGTGAGGTAGATTTAATATCGCAATTATCTGCTCTTTGCTTCCAGTCTCGACCTGTGAAGAAGATTGCAGCCAGACCATGCAGTCAGCTAACTCCTGCACAGGTTATGCACAATCGATATGCGGAGATGCAAAAAAGGAAATTAGAGCTTCTACAAGCAGGAACAGATGTGGTATGATGCTTCTGTTTTCAATTTTTTGAAATTATTGCAAAATTTAAGTAAGTTTGTTCATAACTGGCCGGATTAGCATTGTTATGCATATTCAAATGAATGATGCACATTTTAAAAAGTAGTTCATGGAGTATATTAATTCACCTTTCTTCATATTTTGTATTGTAGCCATAATTTTATTTAGTACTTCATAAGTTTCATTAACTTGTCCTGAAGAGTAATGGTATAAAGAAAGAATCATTAAGTGGTTATACAATCTTGTTTGCTGTTCCATATATGGCTCAAGCTAAATGTCGCAAATTTTTGCAGCAATCTCAGTCACATTTAACATCACGACAGGGAAAATTAGGACACACCTTACTTAGTAAGCGTCAGAGAATAGCAGAAACAGATCAAACTATAGTAGGCTCACATGAAAGAGGATCACAGCGAATAGCACATGTGCCAACAAAGAAGGTAAAGGAAAGCACTTAAGTCATATTCATTTTTGGCAGAAATGTGTTTGTTATAGCATCTTTTAATCAAGTATTTAATATGTATATCATTGTTTAAGCTAGATGTTGAATGAAATGTATTAAACAAATCTTTTTACAAATAAATGAAAAGTATTCACAGTACTGTTAAAGTTTTATGTAATAATTTCATTTACTTTGATCACAAGCAGTTGTAACTTGCCAGTCATGCTATTTCTGTTGTTGACAGATGTTGCATATTTTTAGGAAGTATTGAAGCGTCCATCATTACCTACGATGTATGGCTGTAAAGTTCCCATGGCTGTACGTCAAACCTACTTGAATAAGATCATAGATGAATGTCTAAAGATTTATGATGAAGAAGAGGATGCTTATCAAAGGGTGAGATTAGCTTGACTTTTTTATATGAAGGTATAATATCTAGATATTGTTTAATATAATTATTTTATCACAATATTATGCTAAATGTAGAAAAGATTTGAGTTTCATATTTGTTGAATGACATCTACATCAAAATACTTACAAAATAAGATGAAATAAATCATGGATCATACATGAAGAATTAAACCAGTTAATCATTGTTTTTTAAGTTGTTCAATTTAACATACTGATAATGAGTTATACTTTTCAAAAATCATTTCTTTCAGGGTTTAACCGAAGAGAAAGCTGTATATGAAAGAAGTAGTAATCGAGTTGTATACCTTAATGTTGCCATAAATGCTGTTAAGAGATTACGCAGTGAAATTGCTGCTAATAAGAAATCTCCAGGTACCTATCACATGACAACATTATTTTTAAAAATTATGATAAATTTATAATTTTGATATAAAAATTTGCACTGTCTTTGCACAAAATTAGAATATTCTAACCAGTAACTTGGTGTTTGGAAATAATTTGAAAAACCATAAAAAATTGCAATAACAAGACACTGAAAGTTTAAATGCAAAGAAATGGAGCGTAGCAAGTAAATGTTTGTACAAGTGAGGATTAACATTACAAGTACTGCACATTGATGTATGAGTGATTAAAAGCATAATATGGTAAAATATCTACAAATTTTATTGGTATCTTACAAGCTACTAATACCAAGTATGCTAAGAAACTGTTGCTAAAATAAATACTAAGTTTAGAGTACTTAGGAGAAAAGTCAAGTTGCTGTTTAAAAATGGAATTTTATTTATGATTTAAGAATAATATTATTTCTAGTATCCAGTTCTATAACGATTAAACCTAGATTATCTCATGAAGCAATACTTGGAGGTGCTAAAGCAGCCAAAACTAGTTACAGTATACTACAAAGAACTTCGGCTTCTACAACGCTCAATCAGTTAACAGGTAAGGCGTGTTATATACATGCATGACTGTATTTCATCTGAAACAGTATCCACCTGGCTTCTGTTTGTAACAGTGAGAAGCATTGGTATGTGACTTTGTGGATATTTGTACTCTGCTAATATTTGGTTCATAATTACCCCAGAAGAGCTATTAAACACATTTTGAAGTATCTTTCACCACAATGTACTCACCAGATGGTTTGTCCCTCCTAATTAAATAAAAGTGTCATCAGAGACTAAAAGTCAATTAGAAAGTAAAATGTGTGACCTGAAAACAAATCTGCATATCTTACAAAGTGTGATAAATACATTTGATATCTTCAGTTTAGCATGCACCTGTTACTTATAAAGTGCACTGTATTTCAATATACACATGTTATTCACACAACCCCTTCCTTTGCTGACAATTGGTTTAATTAGTGGTATTTCTTTGGAAGATGATAACATTAGAATTTGTCTTGAGAGGACATAGTGTCTATTTTAGCGGATATTGTTGGTATAGCTGTATTACAGTTATTCATGATAATTCTGTATTATGTTTTGTTCATCATTCCAGAAACAAGCCTGTACAAGCTCTTAGGAAAGTATATTTTAACTGATGATCAGCTAGTGGAGCATGGATTTCCAAGGATTAATCCAGATAAACCAGGAACAGCTATAATTCACAGACGAGATTCCCAGAAAAGTCTGAAGAGTTCAGACCGTAAGCTACTCTGTATGAGCTATGCCATATTGACATTGTACAGAATTATAGAGAATGATTGATAAATTACAGTCTTCTGAAGACTAATCTAATTATGGTGGTCTTGGAAAAAGGTTGAAGTTAGTAGAATAAACCATGACACTGATGACGAATGTGAAATTGCCTTAATAAATCTGATTTGTATAAGACTATCGTTTATTACATGTTTTACAAATGTTTGTTAGAATTTATGTAATCCATCTTTTTAGCTGATGAAAAACTGTGCGTCCGCTGTGGTAAAATGTTTATTGTCTATCCAAATGGCATGTACCCTTTTAAAGAAGAGTGTGTGCACCACTGGGGAAAAGCATGGAAAAGAAAGTGTATGCAATTATAGGACAGTCTATCGTAATAAACTTGGGCTTTATCCTGTGTTGTTAAACCACTTGACATTTAAGATTTTGCTGAGCTTACCTGCAGGTTAAAGATATCCACCTATCAGCTGAATATACTGTCCATCAATGATTTTGGTTAAGGTTAAGGAGTTCTTCAAATCTTTCGAAGTTACAGTTACTGGAAAGACATTGGATGCAGACATTTGCATATCAGTTAAAAGTGAAAGTATAATTATTTTTGAACAATGGGAACTAAATGTGCAATATATATAGACTGAATGACACCTCACCCAACAGCTAAAATGTACTGATTAGGACCCTTTCAAATTAGAGTTTCAGGTCTCATCCACCAGAGGCTATGGTGAGAAAATATGAGATTTGAGGATTAGCATATCAGATAGAATGAATGGTGATGTAGCCCACATATCCATCTAGTTACATAAATGGGAGAATGCAATTAGAAAGGATCGTATTAGACCTCCCAAAAACGTTTCATAACAAACTTTGTATCAAAGGGCCTGTGGCCTAAAGATGAAATAAACACTTATACATATTAGACCTCCCAAAATGTTTCATATATAATAAACTTTCTATGTTTTTCATTATATTATGAAACGTACTCCAATGTTTAATTCGAAATGCTTTTTTGTAGTTAATGGTGCTATGGAGAATCGCTACACATGTTGTGAAGGTGACTTATCATCACAGGGATGTCAGGTTGCTAAGGTAAATTTATAAGAAGGTCTAAAATGTTGTTTAATATAGATTTCTTGCGAATAAACCAATACTATACTGTAAAATGCTATCAGTGTGTTTCAAAAGTTAGATAATATCTAAGTTTATTTTGAAAAATAAATTGCAGATAAAAGTTTGATTAATGGTGACAATATCATTCTTTTTAAACATCTTTTCTATTTTCATCAAGACCACATTCTGTCTTTGCAGCTGCATGTATTTGATGACAACAGATATGACAATCACACCGGTTATGTTAGAACGTTACCGACTTCACCGCCACCTGATGGCAATTTCAAAGTGTATGCGCTAGATTGCGAAATGGTTAGTGTTATTATCACCTGCATGTTGCACATTGTAATTGTTTTGTGGTATGTGGTATGACATTAATTTAGGGTACTGCTGTCCTGTGAATTTAATGCAATTTGTAATTTTCAACACAAGTGTGTCTGTATTCACCAATTCCCGGTGGTTATACCAAATATTGTGATAAGTTCCTTTGTCTCCTCTGTTTTCACATACTGGTATATTGTAGGCTTCAGAATTTTGATGAATTGGTGCAACTTCCAGTATTGTTCACTCTTATACATTTCTAGGTATATACCACTGCGGGTATGGAGTTAGCCAGGGTAACTGTTATAAATCATCAACTCCAGCCAGTTTATGAAGCAACGGTTAAACCTAGTCATGCAGTTGTTGACTATAATACAAGGTAAGGTGAAATGATAGGTGTCAAGTATCCCACAGGGACTGGGAGATTCATTGCCAAAAATATCCAGTCACATAAGAAATTTGGCTAACCAGACTGGTATGTACTACAGTTTTGTAACACCACATTCACGCATGTATAGTAAGCTGTTTGCATATAGCAAACTTGTGTATAGTTTGAATTGTTTGGACTTGCACAGTTAGTATAACTGAAATATTATAAGCACAGATGGGTAGGAGATGATATGCAATACTAGCGTATCATCCTTTGAGTCTATGTTGTAAATTGTAGGTTTAGCGGTTTAACAGAATCAGATATGATTGGTGTAACAGATCGGCTGCGAGATATTCAAGCCGTCTTACTTGCCATGTTTAGTGACAAAACAATATTGATTGGTCACAGCTTAGAGAGTGACTTCCTGTCCTTAAAGGTATGATGCACTGGTTACATGTATGTAACAGTATTAATAACTTGAAGCATTTCTTGTAGCTTGTCTTTGTTTTATATTTTACATATTTTGATCTTGTTTAGTAGCTTGGCAAACCGCTTAATACTTTCTAATAACTTGTATTGAAACTGCTACAACAAATACGTCTTTACATTGTATGAGTTGAGGGGCGTTCTGTGGTTAACGAAATTGTCTAGCAGTGTTTAGAAGGCAAAAATAGCTTGAATGTGTAGCAAATCTATATATATTACACAAGATAACTGACTGCCATAAATAGTGACTTCTGACGCTCAAAGACTTCTAGTACCACAGGCATCAAATCTTTCAGGAGATCAAAATATATTCTGTATATTAATTGCTATATTAATAATAAATGCACAAATATTTAAAACATATCGCAGTATTTTATATGTACAACCCTTTTTACTGGTGGAAAAGCCTTGATTTCACTAATACTTAACTAATAAATAGTAAAACCAGTGCTTGTACTGCTGAATTCTGCTTTAAATAACATGTAATGGCCAGTATAATGCTTGAATAATATTGATATTTTATAAACCTTTTTCAGTTGATTCATAGTACTGTTGTGGACACCTCTGTTGTTTTTCCACATCGATTGGGACTACCATATAAACGTGCTCTCAAAACGTTAATGAGTGATTACCTTCAAAAAATTATTCAAGATAATGGTGAGGATTGCTTTATTTACTATAATTATTGTAGTTATAAAAAAGTTAAAATCTATTTTTCTTTGTACTTGAGAAATGTGTACTCCTGGGAAACGGTTCCAAACTTAAACAGTCCTGGTGAGTATTACTGTTGTTAATAATAGGAGCACATACATTTTATTTTTAAAATTGAAGCCAAGCCACCTATCTGGAGAATTACCTTAATCCTAGGGTTTTATAGGTAATAAATAATTGACATTTAGTATAAATTGTTATTAAAAATGCTTCTTGGACATTCAATATCTTTTAATATAACTTGTTTATGTATATTATTTATCCTTGATATTAGGTGTTTAATATTTTGAAGCCAGCCAGGTAGTATCAGAATTTTGGAATTGGTTGAAATTGTGCATTTTTAGCTAGTCTGTCCACCCCTACAGCAGTTACTGGTAATAACATAGCTTGTTTGATGCTTCAAATTTCTTTGCTTTTTAGAAGGTGGACATGACTCACATGAAGATGCCATGGCATGTATGGAGTTGATGATCTGGAAAATCAAACAAGATGTCAAGAAGCAGCAGAGGAAATCATAAAGCCGTGAAAAAAAATGGAAAACACTTTTCTAACAATTTCACACAACCTTGTTGTCTATGCCTTTCACTCCAGATTATAACAATTATGGACTAATTTAAAACAACTATGTGCATGGTACCAAATGTATATATCCATTATATCCAAAGAGATTGAATGTTTTTAAATGCATTTTATTTAAAATATTTCAGATGTACAGTGAACACCCCCCTATTGTTCTAGTTTTTATTGTTTTCTGGGTAGGACTTCTTAGTTGAATGCACAGTCATTCAGTTTCAGATATAATAATTTTGTCTGGTGCAAGGCATATCACAAGGTTGTTTGAAATTGTTAGAGGATCACACGCAAAAACCCTCTAGTAAATTCAAAACATTTATATTGGCAGTAATATTTTAAAGTGTTTACTACTGCCAAACAGTAATGGAAAAATTTAAAAAAAACTCATAAAAATGGAAAATAATGAATAAATGGTATTTTTTATTTTCTTTTTTAAAAGATATAATTGATGGAAATTTACAACACTTGTATTGTTTCAGAAAAGTTCTGTAGAAATACGTTTTGTTACTCTTAAGAGATTTCAATTTGTAGTCTGTGATAAATTTTCAGTTACTTCATAAATTTTTAGATACACATTTTCCATGGTAAATTAAATAGTCTATGTACTGATGTACACTGCAACTTCCATAACATTCTGTAAACTACTTAGTGTGCACAAGGCAACACTCGTCTTATATTCAGATGTTATCTATAACTAACTATACCGTCCTAGTCTGTGCTCTAATTGCACATTTTCTACATTGTATTAATGTGTGTGTGTGAGCATATCATATATTTTGGAAATAAACCAACAAAACATTTTTTGTATGTTGATTGTATGTACAAAATATGCTCTGTTTTACACAGTATATCGGGCTCTGCAATCTTTTGTGCAAATCAGCATGTGTAAAGTTATTATTTACATTATGTAAAACAACTGGCAGGCTTAAATGGCCTGTTCATTGTTTCCAGTATTTTCTACTTAATGTGCTTTAACTGCATCTTTCCTCAACAAATATTGTTTCCCACATTTGATCCAAGTGAAAAACTGTTGTTATGGATAAATGCTGCAAGATAAAATGTTCCGAACAAGTACTATGAGATGTAGTGTGAATTATCATAAAACCTATCGGAAAGTGCAAAACAAACTGTCATTTCAATTGATGTTTTCAAGTGTATAATCCGTACTTAACACAGAAGGAATTCTATTTGAGTAACAATTATGATTTGTATGTGATACTTCATTTTACAACAAATCATGTAACTTATTGTGAGACTGCTGTCTCCATAGTGATTTTTCTTAATCCTAGCTTTTCCTAACTCTCTACTTGTCATTCGATATTTTTTGTTGTTATGTTGGTATTATTACTTGATAATATTTACACTGGATATTTTGGTGCTATTCGCATTGATACTGTGTCAAAACTGCATTCAGATTTGCCGGCAATACTGTTAATGTTGTAAATATAACAATATTGTGATTGATTATGTAGCAACACAATACAGAAAATATTACACACATATTATAATAAGTAGCTTTTTTAATGCAGTTAGCCTTTGTAAGTGACTAAAGTTACAGTATTTGTTTTCAGACTGTTATATTTACTTCCCTCAAAAAAGTGCCTTTATATAATTAGTTTGCTATTCTGACATTTTGAAAAAGAATTTGAAATTAATTTAATGTCATTGTAACCAATAGGTGGCGCTAATAACTGATCATGACCATGACCGATTTCGACCGATAGTATTATAACAGTTGTTTTTGACAATTTCTAAAGGCTGATAAACAGTTATTTTTCCGGAGTTTAAATTTGAGTGATATGTTATTCAAGTTTGCAACATATGTTAGATCGAAAGCACTCGCCGCGAGTCTGTGCCCCATAATATCTGTTCCCCACAGTCTGGCTGGCTAGCAATAAACCTGGCAAGGGGAAACAGATCTGACTTTCTTGAAGTAGGAAAAATATCTTTTTTCACAAATTTCAGCTATCAGTTAAAGTTTAGTCGCATATTCAGCTGGCTGATGAATTAAAAAGAAACAACTTTGAGGTGAATGGAGAACAGACATGGCCTTCCAAGCCGCTGCACCAACAAATGGTGTATCAAACCACGAATGTGCAAAAGATGTTGGTTTGCTATTAATATAAACCACCTCAAAAAATTATCCTCATTGAGTGCTTTTCTTAGATATACACAGCCATGATCCAGTATTCTTTAACATTCTTGTATAAAAATATTGTAATTAAACCAACCATTACAAAGTTACGCTCAACATTTTCTTCATTGCTAAAGTAATCTTTCTTTATTCAGACCTGTTTGTACCAGTCCCACTATGGGTACCAGTCCTAGGAGAAACTTTTGTTTTTATTGAAAAAAGTCATTCTATTATCATCTAATTTTAGCACTCTGTAAACATACCTTAATTTAGACAAATGTTCCTGGTCAGTTCGAGTGGAAACCGGCCAAGCTCACAAAGCAGTGATTTGGACGGATGCGGTTTGGCCTGTATTATGGAGCTTGTCTTGACCTCTTACTTGAGGTAAGACTCAAATCAATTGTTGGAACTGAATGTGAAAAACTCGTACAAAAGGCAAAGCATGTTAACGCGCGTTACGCAATATGGGTTACATTTTTCGATAAAATATAGATTGAAAAGAGTACCTTTAATTATTACATAATGGAAATATAGTCGATTGCACTTACTACAGTGCTTACAACAGTATTATAGGTATAAATTATACCAAATACAGTTAAAACGGTTAAAAACTAGAAGTGCATTTTAGCAAAGGCCAGGTTGCACACGCAGAAATAGCAGAAGCACCCAATGAGGATAATTTTTTATGGCTTTATGTAGCACACCAACATATTTTTTTTACATGTTTCGTGCTTAGATAAAGCATTTGGTAATATAGCTTGGAAGGCCATCTCTGTTCCCCACTCACCAGCAAGCTGATTTTTTTTTAA
>JAOXYB010029201.1:0-15084 GCA_028565635.1 Phoronis ovalis
TATGCAATTCCTTTCGCTCAAATAACCAATTTAAACAGCGTACAATGATGATTCTTCGAATCGTCGTTGTCTTGTTCTTTTTTGCATTTTACTGATATTAATATAAAGGTATACATTTGCAAAAAGTTTTTACTCTAAATTTTACAAAATTAATTGTGAGATTTATATTTTACGTTTTGAATTTGATCATGTGATCTGACAAAATCTCACACTAGTAAAAATAATTATGTTTTTTTTTAAAATGTTTTTTTTGTATTGGTTAGAATCAAGGGTTGTTTGTGACTGCACCCAGTTAGTCAATTGCTTGTGTATTTTGTAAGATTTTTATTCTGCAGTGGCTATATACTCTTGAATTTATTCTTTCCTATTAATTCTTTTGAATTCCTGAATTAAATAGTTTTCTTATATTTTGCATGTTATTACCGTGTGAGTTATAATATGCTGATTACATTTCGCTCTGTCCACAGATTGCTGTGCATCATGGAGGACCTTGGTATTTTTTAGGAAATACAGAAATGTCTTCAAGGTATCTCCAAACAGTTCCTAATTAAAGTAATGGAGACGGGGAAAATTGATGCCATTTTAATGTGGTTTGACCTTCATGTTGATGACAGAGTAACAGTTAGTTCGAGCTCTAGTAGTGACACCTGTTGGGAGCAAGCAGTGTATCCTATCTTCCCCAGCAGGTTATTTGGAGAAGGTAAAAAGTTTATGTATATTATACTTGTATTAGTATAATTATAACTTACTGTTATTTGTAAATAATCTATTGGTTTACGAATAATGTTATTTGCCGAGGTAAACTAACCACTCTATACCTGTGACGAAACATGCATTATATTTCCCATAGGCTTCAATGCAATTTTCATCAAATTTGGACATACACCATTTATTTATTAAATGATATCTTCGAAGGTTCTTTTAGCAACATAGAGTTATTGTTCACCATCAGAGGAACCATACATGACATTTGGTACCAAAGTCTTCGATCACAGCAGAAATGACACATATAGGCATCATTTTGACTTAATTTATTAGCAGTGTTCCAAAATGCACTTCTTAAATATTCAAAAATTTCCTGTCTCAAATATCTTTTAAATATCATCCAATTAATTTCTCTCACGCAGAGTCCAAGTAACAAAATAATCACCAATATCCTGACAATTATCTTGACAAGAAGGAGAAACAATTAAATCTCATCATGACATTGCATTTGGGGCCTGTACTCTGTGACTCCTGCTGGCAAATACTGTTTTTCTCACCTGAGACAATTGTAAATTCTTCAGCACGGTATATTTAAGGTAATTTATCTGTTAAGATCCACACAGAAATGCTGTAACATGAGATATTTCATTATAGAACAAATGGTATGGGAGATTTGACTTCAATTTAGCTAATTAATTGCTATTTTCTCACAACAGGTGAAAAAAGGAACATGAATGTAAAACCAGGAGATATATTAAAGATCAGTTATACATGTGCTGATGACTGTATTAAGCTTGAGTGTCAAGAAATTATTAAAGACAAAATTGCTGAAAGTGTTTGTCATAATCATCTCTTACATAAAGAAACTCATAAGTTGCCAGACAATCTAGAAATGTGTAGTATTGGAAATGTGGAATCGGCAACACATCAGCTTCAAATTGTACAGGCCAATATAAATTTAGATACTGTAGCAAAACAATCAGAAGTTTCATTGCATTCAACAAAGGATGTTAATGGTATTGACTTGGTGAATGCATCCTGTGAAAAGGTGTCTGAAATAACCCTGAACAAGAATAATGAGCAGGACAGCAATGTATCTTCTAGCAGCATGCTGAATTATAGTGGATCTTCCGCTGCTGCCAGTTGTCAGATAGTTATGCTAGATAGACATGATATTCGCAAGCTGAATGACATACATTCAAACACAAAAATATGCTGTGCTCTAGAAAAAGTGATAAAACCAAACTCTCAAGTTCTGTATTTGTCCTTGGAGTTTCCACTACTTGGCATTCAAGCCATGAAAACAGGTGCTGATAAAATTTTCGTGACAACTCAGAGCACAAAGTATCAGAACATAGCCACATTGGTGGCAAAGAAAAATTTTTTGAATCAGGACAGCTTGATATATGTGGAAGATATCCACAACTGTTCAAAAATGGATGTCGTGATGGTAGATGTGGTGGAGCCATCTGGTGTGCTTAGACAACAAATTCTTGAAGATATCGCTTTAGCCAGGTATTCCTTTTATTACTTCTAGATAGTTCCTAGCAAGGAGATGGCAAATAAAAGTTATCAGCGATGGACTTGGAGATTGATCCAAGGCTAGCATCATATACATGTAATAGCATTAAAAACGTAAACCACTTATTTGATGTTACATGCTTTATCAATGGAGCTTTATGTCGGATCTATGTATGATAATAGATATTCATAATTTAATTTCAGGGTAACTTGTTTGAAAGATACTGGTCGAGTTATTCCATCATTGCTTTCTGTATATGGTGTGGGCATACAATCTGAAGAATTATTAAAGGCTAACCGGGTTTTAAATGACAAAAGAACTCTGAGATGGAAAATTTCACAAGTGATAAATGACTTTCAGGTAATTTTCAACCAGCACAATGTGAACATATTGATACAGTAAGAAGTATGCCTGTTGTACTACATTAAATTATCTATTTATAACAATTAATCTGTTAACGGAGTTGATTTTACATTATATTCATGTTTTACTAATCCTGGACAGTATTATTAGTCTGTTCATCATTTAAACTACAGCATGACTTTGTTGCTTTTTTCAGACAAGAAACCACTTGGACATTGTTCTGTCAACTCTTCCTCATACAAGACTTACAGAGCCATTCAAAATGTTTGATTTTAACTTTAATGAGTCTATTAGTGATGAAAGACTACCTGCATTCCTTGAGCAAAGTCACCTTCACAAAATTACTGCTTTAGAGGATGGAAAATTGTGTGCCATAGTATATTGGTTTGATATTGGTGTGGATAGTGAGACCATGATATGCACTCTAGACATGCAAACTTACTGGAACCAAGCCGCTATGATGTTACAATCAGAGGTTGATGTCTGTCGAGGACAAGTACTTAAGATACGGACTGTATGTAATAATAGCTCTTTTCACATTTCTGTAGAGAAGTGATAAAAGCATTCTTGCAAATTGATCTGACAAACCGCTTATAAAAACAAATCATCAGCCTTTTATCATTTGTCATCACAATCAGGTAACTTGTTAGAAAGTTTTGTTTGTTACAAGCCAGATCACATGATATCAAGTTTTTACTAACCTGATAAACTCATTTAGTTTTCTGATAACAATATTCATGAATTAAGTCATAAAATAATTTATTTTTTATCAACAATTTATGTATCAAAATTAAATATGTTTTTCATAAAAATGAACACATAATAAAAAATTCTGAATATTGTTTAAAAAACATTATTCAGCTCAAAGTATCCTCTTATATTCAGCCCAACTGTTTAGTTTTTAGTGGTCCATTTTTCTTCTATCCTCAATCACAGTGTTACTGCTTGTATCTATTAGATCGGGTTCCTCATCATTACAAGAGTCCGCATTATTGGACAAAACTTTATTCCGAGGCTCTGTAGATATGCTATCTTCAAACTGTACATAATTTACCATACTTTCTGTCATAGATTTTTGCTTAAAAGTTAATTCTGATCCATCATCTGATTCAGTAGCTGATATACTTTCTCTCCTTTGCATTACCTGCAATGGTATTGGAGGGTGACTACTGCGATGAGACGTGGCCCCGTGTGTTGGTGATAGATCTGTTAACAATGGCTGTCTCTCTGACATATTTCCCTGTTTCCACTGTTTTTGGATAGGTTGAACAACAGCACCTTGTACAGTTTTTCCTGAAGTAAAAAGTGTTTTATTTATACCAAATGATACATGAAAACTTCAAATTGTAAAAAATCTGAAAACATTCTGTTTTTACAAATCACCTAGCAATAATTCAATGATTACAAGTATACAAATTCCAATAAAAATTATTAAACATTCCACAAGGCATGCCAGTTTCAACATAATGAAGTTACAGGTATGTAATAATTTTGGCATGGTCACATGCACAATCAGCCATTTTTTTGAAAAAATCATCTCTTCAAGTTGTAACATATGTAAGAAAGATAACGACCGTAATGCTGACAGTAGAAAACTACTAGATTGAGTGAGCAGCACAATTACTTAATCACAAACAACTCAGTTTTAAAAACACTGACTCTACTTACATTTTAGTGTTTAATTTGTAACGGACATTTGTATTTCTTATAATAAATTGATCAAATATAAAAAAGGAGAATGGTTTCATAATTTATCGTTTATTTCACCCTTTATTGCATTAGATTTTAGCTTGGGGAAATTATAAAATTGGACCGAGTTTATCAAGCTCCAATCATAGTGACGTTTTGGAATTCCAAATGGTAACCAATCAAGTTGTAGGAATTCCATAGCGCCTTTGATGTTCCGCCGTGGTAGCTGGGTTCATGGATAGACGATAAACAGATGCCTTATCTGGATGCAGGCACGAATGTGACAGAGTATTAACTTAAAAGTTAAAAATAGCATTCTTCACAAGAGGGTAATCCCATAGAATTCTGAGGTTTGGTGGAATATGTTCTGTAATATTATCTTCCCATAGACAACTCAAAAACACATTTTATTATTTTAGACATTACATAAAGTCACATGTTTTCCATGCACATTTTGTGGTTTATAATGTAATTATTCGGATAAATATCATGACAACACTTACCAACAAATCTAGCATGCTCATATATATCAGCATGGACATCAGACACATCACACATGGATATAAACAGCTGACAGCACGGAACTTGTTCGTGACCATTATCAATGTATGGAACATGGGAAAAGGAAAAATAATGAGCCACTGCTGCTAAAAACATTTCTATGCATATACAGAAGTCCTAAAAAATGAATATTAGATTAAATTACAAATGTTAAAATTAATCATTAATGTTTGGGATTGAGAAGGTGCATATCGTTCATAAAAGTTTTAAACCCATCAGATGACTAAAATGACTAAGCTTTTGATGTTGTTCATTAGATGAAATGTTTAAACACATTTAAACCTTTTTTTACAAAAACCACATCAAAGTTTATTACTAGAAAACAATTTTTGTATCAGATATAGTGAGCAATAAACAAAAATGAGCGTGCCTGAATTCCTGTTGCAACTCGTTCTACGGTATAGTGTTCCCACTCTGGATTGTCTTGTATAACTCCAAACTTGACCATCATTGCAATTAAAACAGCTTGCCTGAAATTGTCAAGAATTGACAACTTCTGCATACAAACAATAGCTCTCATAAGCTGTTATAATCTTAACCAAAATCTTGTGTTTCTAATTGTATTCGCTAACTGTTTCCGGTGCAGTAAACTTTTATATTTATTTAAGAATATTAATAAAATTAAGTATATAAACAAGCAACAATAGGTTTCGCTCTAATTATAGTTATGCAGTACTGTTCAGTTGATGTAGGAATTATAGATTGAGATACATACTTTGAGAACCGCCTTTCAAAAATAGCTCACATCAACCAGACTATACACAAATGATACAAAACTAAAATAGCTTACATCAATCTGATTGTACACAAATGATACAAAACTAAAATGCATACCTAGTCATATGTACGCATGACTATACATACCAGAATGACAAGAATACAACTGCTTTAACACACATGAACTTGGACAAAGGTTTGAGTGGTTTCAGTTCCTGCTTCGTAGCTTGATAAAACAACACTAAGCAGTACATTGCACACTGGATAAAAACAACATGTAAACAAACAGAATAATCATATCTGAGGATTGGAAGTATCCAGTGAAATACTTGGGAGTAGCATCAAATCCAAGTGGCTTGTCAATAAGAGGTGGTTTTTAATCTCAATAAGATAAATTCTTTTAATTATTAACACATAAATCTTACAAATACTTGTTTTAAAAAATAAATGTAAATGTTTTAACTTCAAGCTGTTTTATACTTACAATCTGAGAGATGTTATTTATGATCACCAGGTAGGACCATGCAGATTTGAAATTAAAGTCTCCCTCATGATACACATTGCCCCATTGGCAAAATCTGAAATTGTGACATCTCGTATGTAAAGAGGTGTCATTTATAACATCACATAATTAAACTACTGAAAACAGCATAAAACAAATAATTGTTATGATTTTTCTTTGTATAGGAAACAAGTTTCATCACTCATTAAAATAAGGCATCAGTTAAATATTTGTTTCAATTTATTTCTAATGTTCATTCTATGCAATAACTATTTTTCTCTAAGTGTACACTTACAAAGCTATAATAGTTGTTACTGGTCGTACAACAGTGTACTGCAAAACTCCATGTTTACAATGCTGAATTAGTGTTCTGCAAAAAAGAATTATTTAGAAGTTTACATGGTTTCATTTGAGATCTTATCTCCAAGTATTCATTGGACAAACCTGCATCATTATATTTATTACGATAGACATTACATCACAGGGAATGAACAGCGAAATCTTCATGACCCATAATTTACTCAGTGCATGTGGCAGTCTTAGGGAGGGTTTGATTGACCCCCCCTTTAAAAAGATTATAATATTTTTTGTACTTTTTTCCTTATTTTTTTAGAATCAAACTCCCAACCTAAAATCCTGGGGATGTCCTGGTTACTTACCATTGGGATTTGCAAAGAGCACAAGAACATTTAAATAATATTGAACTTGTGTACAGAGGTTATTTATTTTGGTATAATATTACTATAATTAGAGTTTAGAGTTTAATGTTCAGCTTACCCTCCCATCCTCCATGGTGGCAAACAACAGAATGGGATAAGATGTTTTACTTGTGGTTTGCATTCAAGCGTGCCTTCCAAGTCAGGGTACTCTGACCGCAAATAATTAAGGAGATATATCATGAAGTTATATATAACATAGGCTTCATAACATTCTCGTACTGTATCCAGATATATTGCTGCTTCAGGAAATTTTAATGCAAACCACTGAAATACAATACAAACTTATTAAAACTGATCAGTCATGACCATACAATTGATATCTTTTATTTATAAAATGTTTACTAAGAGATTGATGATGCTTGACTAAGTATCCATCAACCAAAAACTGAGTATATAGCTTTTCCCAGGTTATATGGGGCAATTAAGGTCAGAGTTCAATACTATGCCTTGAAGCTTATCAACACTAAATAATTGTTCTTACACTGTGTCACAAAAATTGATATCATTAAAGTACTAAATTAAATAAATTATCTATTTTTTTACAATGAACAAGAAGCAAATTGTGAAGGTTAGATTTTTACCTAATTATTGCATAACAAACAGTATTCACTATTCCGTCTACTATAAATAAACAGATTCAGACTGCTTTATGTCATTTGAATCTAGCTTACTTATTAACATATAATCAACTTACTGCATTCAGAGCATAAATTGGAACCATCCAAAGTATCCTGCAAACAGGTAAAACACTTACTGATAGATCAAACAGTTAAAATACTCAATAAAGTTAGACTACAGATAAAATACCTGGATTTAAACAAAAACATGTTCTTTTTTACTTTGACTTATAACTGGTTGTATGGATAATATAATTAAACTTTCCGTAGTGTTTAGTGAGCTCACCTTATTATATGCCGCTGTAGAAACGGCTGAGTATAATTAACAAGATGTTGCAATATTCCCCATAGTGTAATAGGAATGGAGAATAGTACAAAAATACCTCCAATGAACCAGCCTTGTACATGTATCTGTGCTTCGTGTGTGTTCAGTTCCCACACACATAAAGGTATTGCTATGATTAAAAGGATTACATATATTGCCATCACAAGTGGACGAAGCCATTTCCTCCACTGCTCTAACACTGGCATAGTAATGTTACAATTCACAAGCTTTAAGAAATACAGTCTAATTCTTGTCCTCCTATAGTTCCACTGTCGATTTTGTTTTTAGATTTCGAGACTTTATAAAATGAGATGGTGTAGTTGTAGATCATCAAATTGAAAAGACGACAAATCTAGTATTAAACAATCTCCCGCATAATCTTTAATTCCCCCATGCCTTTACTTGCGTCATGTGAAAGTTACAACACAGCAGCCAGTATTATTATTATGTAAAAAGCATTTATAGTCATAGTCACGTTACACAACTTGATAAGAAACGTGCATAGACCGTAGTATTTATCTTTTAATTTGAACTTCCCCTCCTACTTCGTAAGTTTACTGTGACTGTGTGTCGCTAAAATAGCCGTGTGCAGTCAACTTACTTCCGCAATCGTAAAATTCAGCGCAAATAATTTATCGGGACTTTTTAGAACTTTTGCAAAGTAAACACAAAGCTACGTAAATCGCAAAAGTATATTTAAACACCTTATATTTTTTGAACAGAGAGAAATTATATGTCAAATTATGTTTAGTCACTTAACTATTGCTATAACACAGTGACGTCATCTACTGATTTGGAGTTGGAAAGAAGTAAACATACTGCAGTTGCTAGACTCGTGGTCGTGAGTCATTTCGTATGATTATCTTATGCAGTAAGTCGTATGAAAAGTATGCGACATAGTCAAGAACACGTTAAGATATATTGCACAAAAGTTGAGCAACAAGTTTGCATCTAAGGGTGAGAGGATATTTTATTTCCGTGTACCGTGCGAAATTTTGCCTACCACGTACGTCCTCTTGATAAAAGTTGCACCTCAAAAGAACCGGTTATTTTGGGGCTATGTGTCTGGTATTAAAAATAATCCCTAATTGATTAAATTAGTGAAATGCAATTGCTTTGAAAAAAAGTTCCAATCATTTATAAAAAATATGAGAAAGTCAGTGAATCCGTTTGACACTTGCAAAGTTAATACCGTCTAGTACTACTAGTAGATAATATTGTCCTTGTTCTGCACGCTAGCTCTTGATAATCTGACTTGTGAGCTGTGCGAACAGTCATGGAATCTTACATAACCAATTACAGAGAAAGTGCTCAACTTGGAAATCTATGTAATTCCTACTGAATGAGTTCATATATCACCGTCCAGATAATCTCTGATTATCCAACTTAAACTCTCTCTACTCCTTTGACTATTTGCAACTCCCGTGCTGGCACCCACTTGCCAAAAAACATGGGCGGTGTGTGAGCCCAGGGTAAAATACGCTTACTACATGGTAAAAACTGCATTCAGGAGTTTCAATTGGTGATGGGAGTAGTGGAAGTTGAAGTTCGATAATGAGAGAGTATCTGGACAGTGATGTATATGAACTCACTCGGTAGAAATTACATTGATTTCGAAGTTTGGGCACTTTCACTGTAATTAGCTATGTAAGATTCCGTGGCAGTTCGCACAGCTCACTAGTCAGATTATCAAGAGCGAGCGCAGAACGTCATAAACTAGGACTACCGTCTAGACCACTTTATTTAATAGTATTAAAGTGCAATATTACTGAACAGTCATCTTTTAGGATAATCAGGAAGTAGATCCATGGAAGCTGCCAGACCTAAATCACAGCCCATCCGGCCACCTGCTCCTGATCAGTCAGTGTCCTTAAAACAGCTAAAACGTTTGCATGATGAAGCTTATGCCACTATTGAGAAGGGTTTGAGTGTAGACGAACATGGCAGCAAAGAAGAATCAATAACGCTATACAACAAAGGAATTTCTCTTCTTGAACGAGGTCTTGCAATATCTTGTGAACATGAAGATGCTAACAAACTTCAAACTAAAATGCGTAAAACAAAACTTCAAATTGAAATGAGACTTCGTGATATTATTTCCACTCCTCCTTCTTACGAAGAAACCCTAGCATCAGATTTGTCAATGTCAGATAGCATAATGACAGATTCCTCAAGCTCAGAATCTCTGTTAGATGGACAGGATGCAACTGAGATTTACACTATAGCTGATGGAATTCAGATCTTTTTTATTACCCCAGAAGGATATGTCAGTGCGCCATCATATCCATCAGGCTTACATGTATATAAATTTTTGAATGTGTCTGAGCTCGAGCAAAATAATGCAAGACCACCAGCTTTCCTGAAAGTAGGTCCCTGGATGTATCCTCTCATACCTGGATCATCACCTGTGTTAGAAACAAGTTATGGTGCTTATATGTTCCCTGACATGGCAGCAGAGCCTGGTAAATAATTTATACTTTATATTGCTATTGGTTAGTTCTGAATGTGAGTATTTTAATTAGTAATTTGAAAATGTCAGTACTATTGTTCTTGTACCCATGAGGACAATTGAAAATTAATGTTCTGTATTAATAAGTTAATGTTTTTCTTATCAGTACTTATATTTGAAGCTGTCAGGCAGCTAAAATCTCCGCATACTTCGGAAAAATGGATCAAAAGTGTTGCTTAGTTTCAAAAGTGTCAAAGTTTTATTGACTTGGCTTGTACATAGATATTGTATTATCGTATGGTATGAAGCATATAGTCAGGGTGATCTACTATTTTTCAAAACAAAATTAACAGGTTCAGCTGTAGGAATAATTTTCCCACCCACTGTAACACAACAGCAGAAAGAGGGTTTTAAGCAGCTTATGGATTCTCTTACAACATTACAAACTCAGTCCACAGAAAGTCCGATTACCATGGAAGCAGAAGAGTCGGATACAACTGCTACAAACAAATCCGATATTAAAGATACTGAAACAGCCAGCGATGAACATATCAGTGCAACAATAGCTAAAGGACTTGTCACAGGTAACTAAATGTATAATATTTCTGACAGCATCTGACCAGGATGAACATAGTTATGCATTTTGTGTTGATAGAATTCCTAGCCCCGCATAGTTCAAAATTAACAATAAATTATTACGTTTTTTGTATTTTTATAGTAAAATTATCCTTTTACTGAATACATGTAATTATGTTAACATCAAGTGAATGCTCATGCTCAAATATTTTATGCCTCTGATACATGTACCATGAGTTGTTGGTTTATGAGATATATCAGAACCCTTGTTAGATCACAAGAGACATTATGCAAAATTATTATAGCAATTAAAGCACTTTAATTTATCGTTCTTGTAATACTATGATGTGTGTGTGGTTCTGTCCGTGACTGTTGTGCATTACAAAGACACATTTTATTTATAATAAATGATGTTGAAATATCTTGTTGATAAATGAAAGTGTTCATTAATATATTCCAAGGAGCTGAGAAGCTGTCACAACAACTAATGAAAGGTGCTGAATATTCTAAAGAATTTGTAAGAAAAGGCTCTGCCAAGTTAAAGGAAAATCTGACACCGAAACAACAAGAATTCATGTGCCATCCAAAATATAAGGAAGGTGTACAATATGCAAGGAAAGCAAGTCACACAGCAGTTCAAGTTAGTTCTTGGTTGGGTATGTATGTGTTCACCTTGTAAAACATTTACTTTTAGGTAGTTGCAAACTGATGCACTGATGCAATAATTGTTTTGAATAAGTTGAATTAGATAGTTGACTCTGACAGGCGGAGTTATTTTACTCCATCTCTGTGACTGTAATGTAGATATTGTTTTTATACTTTAAGTCTTGAGTAATCATTAAAAAAACTTTTCTAGAATTATATCAGGTCAACACTTTGCCATTCTAGTAAGCAAGCTTGGTGAAACTACATTAGCCATCGGTCGGCAGTTGGCACCACGCATCAAATCCACCTGTGCACCATACATACCTAAGAGCATAACCGCAAAAGATGAGGCAGATGGTCGTTCTAAGCTGGATAACGTAGCAGAGGTAGCCATTGGGGGAGTGAAAGGTAATAAAACTACTGAGTGTGTTATGTAAGTTGCAAGAAGTAACAAGTAAACCACAGTTTAACAAATATTGATATGACAGGGTCACATCTCATTGCAAATCGTAGTAAAAAATACAGAATGGAGTCGGGTATCACAATGTTAAACGTATTATGATTTTTTGTACATTTATTTTCCCCATGTTTTATTAGTACAAGCTCATCTTAGATTTACCAGTAGTTTTATAATATGCCATTTTTAGTTTTCTTATTTCTCACTGTTTACATGATCAGGCCTAAAAAAATGTATTGTTCTTATTACTACATGATCAGAAAAATTGAGTACTCGGATAGCTAGGTAGGAAAGTTATTTTATTTTAGGTTTTTATTTTATTGAACAAACCATGCAAGAAATAACAACATATAGGTACATGTATTTGCTGAAAATATGCAAAAAACAAATATATTTTTTTGTGGTTGGGTTCTCGGAATCGCACACAATATTTTCTTAGGCCTAAGTTAATGGAAATTTTACAGTTTGAAATTAAGATTCAGTGTGGTTTTAATTAGTTGTTTAATTACCCACATCAGATACTGTCTCAGTTGAACAAAGTATTGTTTCTTTAGGAACCCCAGGTTGTATTTAAAATATCTAAAATGTCAAATCTTTCATTGGTAAGGTCATTTTCTCCAAATTTATTTAAAGAATCATATATGCAAATTATAAAATTCATAAAATTTTTGCACATTGCTGTCCCTGTCAAAATTCTGCACTGATATTCCTTCAGGCTTTGGCATTGTTTTCAATGGTCTGGAACAAGCTGCTAAAGCATTATGCAGAAGTCTTGCTGATGAAACTGTTCATGTTGTTCAACACAAGTAAGTAATTTTAATTAAATTTAAAAATGCTAAATGTCAATGTTTTTGAGTCATATTCTTTTAACATTTTCTTGTTTCACGAACAACTTTGTTGTGTTTTGAAAAATAGCGATTCATATCTTTCTGAAAATCACACCTTAGCTCACTGTTGGTAAAATTTGTAGCACAGCGTAATTACTATTGTCAAAGTGATACTTGTTCTGATTTACTGTCGGACATGCAAAATGTCTTGTGAGTTTTGTCATGGAAAAATAAGGTTAAAAAAACAGAAGGTTAGTGTAAATATTTGTCAAAAATAATTATGCCATGTGATAGATTTCACTAGCAGTGTTGGGAATTTCAGAAAATTTCTATGTTCTTTTTTTTTTAAACAATCCCATATCAAAGTTGTTTTAAAATCCTGTAAAACATTTAGCTTGAAATTGCATGAGTCGGAAAAATAGGTGTGTATAATTTATAGGAGAGAAAAAAATAAATAAATGGATTTATGGCAATACAAATGAATGCATTCTATTTAACACAGCATATAATATTAAAGTTATAATGATAATTTTTTGATACGTTAAATCTTTCAGGTATGGCTCAGATGCTGGACATTTAACTGAACATACTTTGTATTCAGTGGGAAACGTGGCAATGACTGGTTATAATGTCAAACATTTGGGTATTAAAGCTGTTGCTAAGAGAGCAGCTAAAGACACTGGTGTTGCTATTGTGGAGGAAGCTGCCAAGCGTGATAAACCTAATGGAACAGATAAAAATGGAAGTTGCAAGAACAATACCACTGAAGACATAAAAAAAATCCCAAAATATGAAGATTAATTAAAGCTGTACAAATGAAGGTCATCTTTTTATGAATTTGTGCTGATGAAATGCTGGTTGTGGTTATATAGCACGATTTTTTTGTCAAAAAAGTGCTGAAGTGGTATATAATAGTTCATAAACTATGATCCCGGGACTATAATAGGTGTAAAGTTTATATATTCTGTATAATTCTACTCTCTTGATACTGGGGGACTATAAATTATAAAATGTGATCATTTCTAGCACGTTTTAAAAATCGTTTGGAAATAATAAATTAATTTACTGAGACTATTAAAAATATAGTATTTTTCTTATCAAGTAATGTTAAACATTAATATTGATAATTGCTCTAATGTGAATGACAGTGATAACTAGATAGCTTTTTAGCAAAGGCAATTTGACCTTTACAGTCTGAAGGAATCCACCAGAGAAGGTAGCAAACACTAACGGATGCATTTATTCAGACTGGCCCTTTTTGTTTTGACACTATAGTACATGTCTATGTGCTAATTAAATGTGCAATCAAGTTAAGGCTAGATTGCCAGGAAAATCTATTAAACCCTAAATATAATGACAATATCAAACCAAAAGTAAATCACAAAAAAATCCATACTAGGAATTGTATCTATTGACCTCGAAATGACCCAATCATGGATGACCTCCATAGATCAATTGAAAAGAAGCCATAAAATATAAATATGACATTTTGCCGGGCACCTAGATAGGCCGAAAGATCACCTGACTGATAGCATCATATTTAGTTTAATTGGATGTTTTAAGCAATTTTAACCTTGTGACCTCAAGGTCAACAATGGCTTACCCCCAGGGATGTCGAATTTCAAGTACCGTGCCTGTAAATCAGCCCATCTTCCAGTGATATGGCTTGCTAAAAAATTGATAAAGATAGAAAGAAGGATAGAAAAACACTGTACAAACCTAGCAGGTGTAAATATAAAGTTGACATTGTATATTAACACGTCCACTTGTAAGGCTTGTAGGATGTGTCCTGAAAGAATATTTCCAAAAGAATTATTAAAAAATGACAAAATATTATACTGAATATCTGTATTACAGGTCCCACTTCAGGGCTAAGTCTGAATTAAAGCTCTCCGCCGGTCTTGTTATGGTGACATTATGTTACGGTGATTTGAATTGGTCAGTCCAACGTACGTTATATACTTTACGGGAAAACCGACATCAGCACCGTTCTGGTAAAGTAGTCACATCTACAGTTGGTGTACTCGATCCCAGTTATGTGTAAACAAATCTTTAATAAGTAAACCAGCTGGGACGTCGATTGGTAGTGAATGAAAGCCAATTAAAAAAAATAAATATAAACCTTGCATTTGGTTGGAATGAGCGAATGCAGTTAAACTTCCGCTTTATACTAAAACAGCTGGGCGCACACTCCCACTGAAATCTTCACATTGGGAGAGACAACTCTTCCCCGCGGACAAGTTCTCGTACTTAGCTGAAAAACATAAAGCACCACACATATCCCGCTACTTTATATTGTATCTTCGTTTTGAAATTGAACTTATCATTGCTGTTTTATCCTATCTATAGGATATACAGCATTGGTATCGTCTTTCACGTGATAATTTTCAATATTGTTTATATTAAAGAA
>JAOXYB010029212.1:0-15081 GCA_028565635.1 Phoronis ovalis
GAGACAGGCATGCGCCAACTCATTTTCATCACTTCTACTGTACTTATAAAACATGTATGCTTCATATTAATAATATGACATTCCTTTCGCTCAAATAGCCAATTTAAACAGCGTACAATGATGATTCTTCGAATCGTCGTTGTCTTGTTTTAATTTTAATTAGCAGTTCATATATTAAATTAACTTAACCTAAAATGTATGAATATTAATAAAACATTTATTAGTTAAATTGTATATAAACTGATAGTGACTAATTCTGAATTCCAATAACGGATACAACACTCTTCTTTGTTATTTGTACTATATATAAGATATTTTAATATTTTATTGTGTGTTTAAAAACATACAATTAATACGATTAATCGTCTTAATATATTTATAATTTGACACATGATAGTTAATACTGCATTTTTTATTTAAAACAGATTTTTCCAAAAAAAAATGTTGATTATGTTCTATATATTAATTATTTGTACATATTTTTTAAATTTTAAATTACAGATTGACCAAGTGTTAGAGGATGTAGATTTAACAGACAAAAAAGATACCATGTCAAAGAATTTAAGTGGTGGTCAAAAACGTAAACTTTCTGTAGCTATGGCACTTATTGGAGATCCAAAGGTATAAAGACTTTAAAGAGTGATTTTTGTTGCCTATCATATAGCTAGATACTTGTGTTTAAGGAAGTTCTTGTATTTTGTTAACTGGAGCTATTAAAAATTGGGCTTCTTAAATCAAGGAATGATAGGGTGTTTTTTTGAAGAATAAATGTAAGGCTGTTATCAATATCAGAAATGTATTCTTCTTTATGCATAAAAAGTACTTTTAATAATTGGGCATCAATTATGTTTGGATTTTTATGTTATTCTAAATTTTGAGCTTCTCTTCAAGTGAGGGATTATATTTGGATAAAAATAAAGAAGTTTAAAGCTGAGGTTCTATCAAAAACAAGGCTTGTATTTCAAATATATGTTAAATGTATAAGGGCTTCTATTACACTAAAGCTTCTATTTTGATTCAGTAATATAAGTTTGGACTTATTTGAATTTTACAGTTCACCCTTATTAGGATTAGATCCTAACAGTTTTGGCAGCTTGTTCCGACGATTCTCGTCGTAACCTTGTTTGTGTTTGAAGCATTCTCAGATAATGATCTCCTGTTATAAATTGGAAATTCATGTAAATTAGATTGCAAACACTCTGTTCAGTGTTTTTAAATATCTAAATAAAATTTTTGCTTTTCTTTATTGGGATCTGTGTTGGGATATATGTTAATAAACCATTACAATATTAAATACCTTTTGAACAATCATGTGGAAATTTGCACTGTTAATTGTTTCTAATTTTCTTGTCTTAGGTGATGATCTTGGATGAGCCTACAGCTGGTATGGATCCTTATTCACGTAGACATTTGTGGTCGTTACTAAAGAAACGTCGACAAGGACGTGTAATTCTCCTCACAACACATTTCATGGATGAAGCTGATGTTTTAGCTGGTACAGTGGGAATTTTTGAAGGATTTTGTTGTGTTTTTATAGTTTTGCTTTATGTTGCATAACACTTTTGTATGTGTAATGCCAGAAAACACTTTGTGTACTAAATATAAAAAGTGGGAGGGAATCTAGTTGCTAATTTTCATTGTTGTTTTTCAGACAGAAAAGCTGTGATTAGTAAGGGACAACTTAGATGTGTTGGATCATCTCTCTTTTTAAAGAATCGATTTGGACTTGGATACCATCTAAAGTAATTCTAATTTATGTAATACACTTGGTGACTGCTAATTTCATTGTTAAATTTGTTCAGCAACATCTCAGTATTTGGATATACTTACACGACTTAATTTTTATAGTAACTTTTAAAAGGTTGAGGTATATATTGTACAAATGCAATTGTATCCAAGCTTGCTGTTTGTATTTGCATTGTTTTGTCAGTTGAAGAATGATTTTCTGATTTAAAAGTAATTCTGCTCATTATAATGCAAACGCTAAGTGACACCTGCTCGCAAATGTATCCTTGTTTATAAAACAAACTGTAAATGAACAGATTCAAATTCAGTTTCAGAATTTTAGTTACTAAGTGACTTGTGTACAACTACAGTATTACATAATTATTATAATTATAAAACTGTTAGGTATAACTACCTATTATGTATGTGCAAATAACAAAAAACAAGTGGTTTTGTCTAAATGTGTGGTTTATGAATCTTTTAATACTATATCAGTGAATGCAAGAAAAATTAAATTATTAAGTACCAAAATATATTTTAAATTACAGCATGGTAATTGACCCTATTTGTATTAAAGCAGAGGTTCAAAACCTGGTTCTTCAATATGTTCCTACTGCTGGTGAGGCACGACATCATGGAATGGAACTAGCTTTCACCTTACCACATAAAGATGTTGACACATTTCCAGGTAAAAGCTAAGAATGCACAAGAAGATATATGTTTCCCTCTAAAGTTGAATAGTCTATCAAGCTCTACTGCAAACTCTCTGCCTAGGATTTGTTTTAATAAAAAAACTGTCTTTTATTGTCAAACAACTGTTTTAAATACATTACAGCTTTAAAGTTGGGTTCCCTGCTATTTTCGCTAAAAATGGTAGAAATCGACTAAATGATTTTTCATAAAATATTAACTCTACTAGAGAAACTGAAACAAATTTCCCAAACATTGCGCGGAGAAAATTACCTGTTGGGAACTGAAGATTATTATGTATCCTGCTTCCAGTTAATTTTTGTGCAGGCATGACCATCAAAATATTTTGCTATTACACTTTGTAGATTACCCCCAGAAAAATACAACCTAACAACTGACAAAATTCATAACTTTGCCCTGGCTCAAATAATCCTATCAAATTTTGGAATATTTTACTTTAAGAAACCAATGTTAGTTTTAATCTCTTGCACAATGATTTCCCTTTCAAACAGAAACAACCAAAAAAGCCAGCGCCAAGGAGGAAAAAAGAAAAAATCATAAATTTAAGGTTTTCGCACTCTTCACTAGCACTGTGATTTAAATCAATTGTGACCTTATGCCATGTGTCTAAGTATCATATGATGACAACCAGTAATTTAACTTGGAATTATCCTTGCTCAGATTGGGAGTCTTTTTGTGTATGGAGCTGGATGTGCCGTTGACTCGTGTGCCTTTTCTGGCAAATTTTGGATATATTTTGGGACACCTATAATCTGGGAATAGTTTTTGATAGTCATGAATTCCTTTGGAATGGTATATTGTGGGTCACAGTTTTATAGAAAATAGTTTACAATATCTCATAAGTGTTTTAAACTTAAGAAACAATGGAAATTTCTAGTTATGTTTTGCAATTTTTCGGTGTTCATTCAAATTTCCAGATTTTTGGTATAGAGTTACTCCAAAAATGTTATCCTCAGCGATACACTCCCACCTCACAGTAGAACAAAGTTCAGGCATATTTTTTTGTTGACTCATTGTCCAGCATTTTCTTTGATTATTTGATGTTTGCTTGAAATTATTAGCATATATTCCTGTTAAAACATGTTAGTTATCATAACACATGTTGAAATAATTTTTGTGCAACATCTGAACATAATAAAGGTTCTGTTGTGTAAAACAATGATCCGATATGTCTACATGAGCTAATAATAAACTTCTAATTTTTTATTTAGGTCTTTTTGCAGAATTAGAAGCAACTCATGGTGATGCCACTAAAGCCCAAAGTATGGGAATTAGTAGCTATGGTGTTTCCATGACAACGCTTGAGGAAGTCTTTTTGCTCTTGGGTAAGTGCAACAAAGTGTAATATTTGTGCACTCTCTATCCATGCCATGCAGCATAAGTCACATTTTCATTGTAATTATATCTTAAAGAAACTTTCTAGCTTTTCATATCTTGGACCGATTTCAATGAAACTTTGATCAAAATGTGTGCTAGGTTTAGGAGATGAACATTAGAAGTAAAAATGCTGGTGGCCATCTTGGATTCAAAATGACTGCCCTGTGAAACACATTCTTTGATAACTTGGATAGTAACAGACCAGAATGTTTACTAGATTACAGAGATGACATTTCTAATGGAAAATTTGGCAGCCTTCTTGAATCCAAGATACCATGTAGTTTAAAAATATATCAGTTATGGTACTCACTGGCCTTAATTGATTCTTGTATATGGATATAATTGTTATTAATAATAAAACAACATAACTAATTTATAGAGGAGCAAGAGGAAGACAAAAATGGTGACTACTCAAAGAAAAAAGAAACTGGAATAACAAACCCAATCTTCACGCCTAATGAAAGTAATGAAGGATCTTTGACTATCAACATGGAACAACATAGAACCGAGAACGAAATGACTCGTGTTGCTTTCCAACCAGCACCCATGAACACACGACACACCGTAGCATCTCTAGAAAAACCTGTGAACTTGACCAGACAAAAATTTTGGGCTCTAGTCAAAATAAGGGCACTAATTGCAATACGAAGTCCAGCTTCAATTTTTTTTCGACTATGTTTTCCTGTTATTTTGATGCTAATTGCCCTAATTTTGAATAGATTTGTTTGGGCTGACACTGTTACAACTGTTAATAATCAACCGACAGTGTACTATCTTCAACCGTATATTTATACTCAAACAACATTTAATGGTAACACTAGCTGGAAGGCTCCTCCATTACTGTTTCATTCATCTGATGGTAAGTTTTCCACCATTTCATTGCTTCATATGTACAATGACTGTTTTTGCAAGCAATAAGTTTGTGCTGATTTATTGCCATTGTATTGGGTTGAAATACATCGTCTGTCAAAGTGACAAAGCAGTTGATTATTAGCAAGTTGAATGGCATCTAATTATTTCAATAAAAGAATGTTATGAAATTTGATACTATATGTAATAAAAAAATTGGTATATTTATTATTATAATACTGGTGTATTTATTTTGCTGATACTTCTGAAATCTTTCCGGGCAGAATTTTAAATGGCTTGTGCCACATGTAGCTGTTTTTGTCTTTGTTCATAATTACCTAGTACTTGATACATTTCTTTTTCATTCAGTAGTAATTTATAGTGCAAAAATATTAGTGGATTCTATCTTATTTGTGTTTTTTTTCAGACTTTGAAAATAGTACACCACCATATTATTTCATACCTAATTACCCCTCTTTAAAGTTTGGCTTGTACACTCAAGGATTTTCTGTCATGGAGACATTCGTAAACCGAAGTGGAGATTATTTACTGTCTCATGCTCCTCACCACATTGGCTATGATTATGACCAATACAGTGTCAATACAAGCACAGTCCCTAATCAGGTATAATTTTGATTTTCAATTTGATAGTTTATACTATAATTGGTATACTATATATCATTTATTACAAATATTAAAGTTTTTGTTCATGTTCGGTCACTGCTATTGTATGCTAAAAAGGAATCTTCACACGCATTCTTGAGTAGATATTACTTAAAAAATGTTAAGATAAATGTACATTCAAAACTGACTGCAATCAATGTTTTAAGAAAACCATGTATGACCTAGATATGGGTCAAATTAGAGATGAAATTAAAGCTGGAATCTTCATTGTTGAAACTGTAAAGCAACATATTTGTAATTTTTATGCCTATCGCATATTATAATACATGGGCATGTAGTTGTTGGGTGTATGACACTGGTTTTGTTTGACACTTTCTTTGCCTCGCAATAACAGCTTCTGTTTTTATTGGATCAACTTCTTTTCAATGCAGGTCAAGCTAGTGTAAGTTTGATCTGGATCACTTCCAATATGGCTTATTGGTGGCCATGTTTGTTCCCCAGATGGTACATCACATTGCATTAAATGACGAAAAGACAATTTAGTAGGAAGGAACTGTAATAGGCTAGTAGGTGTTATTTTAGAGTGATCTTGGGTTAACTACTGATCTGAAAATTTGTCATTTTTTTGCAGTCCAGATTGCTTTTAGCATAGATTTTGATAACTCTGACATGGTCTATAGTCACAAAGATGAAGTGTTGCCTGGATGAATCCAAAGTGGATTAAAAAAGGCCATAGGGGGGTAAAAAGTTAGGTGGTATTTTAGAATGATCTTGAAAAGTTGGTAAATTGCCAATCTGAAAATTCATCCGATGATTTTTTCAGCCCAGATTTTGAAAACTGAGATATCGCTTTAGTTCAGAAGGTAAATAGAGGTCAAGTTGATTTTGACCAGGATCACTTCCAAACTGGCCAACTGTTGACCAATTTTGTTTCCTAGATGGTCCCTCAATAACTGCTTCATTTTTTATTACATCAGTTTCATATTTGGTACAGGGTTAGTACAGGTAAAAATACAGTCCAGATGTAAGTTTGACATGGATAACTTCCAATGTGGCCAACTGTTGGCCATGTTTGTTTCTGAGATGTATGTAAAGGCCAAAATAATGATCTGGTTCACTTCCAGTATAGCCAATTGGTGGCCGGCCATGTTCCCAAAATGATATGTCTATATAATGGCCTGTCTATATGGCTAGAAAGATTATGGGCATCTGTCTGCCAAAGCAGACTTGTTTCTCCTGAATTAGATAAAAACTTCTTAATTTTTAATTAGTAAGTACTAACTCTTAATTAATTTGTTCTTTATTGTTTTATAGTGTGCTGTATGATGCATCTTAATTGTTCTACACAACTATTTACAACACTATATCAGCAGGTGAAGGTATACAAGTACAATGTATACAGCATGACATTGTTGTGCATGCATTGTTTTAGTCTTACATTAATTTTTTACTTCTTTGCAGCTGACAGATACCAACTTTACAATGTGGTACAATGGTTCTGCTATTCATTCCCTACCAGCAGGCTTGAACATGATCAGTAATGCCATATTACGATCTTCTGTGTCATGGCCGAATGTCTCAGATTTAAAAGATATGCCAATATGGATGAATAAGTAAATAAATAAAATCCAAAAAATATAAAAAATTGTGAAAGGAATTTTAAGTACAATAAGTGTATCAGTGTTTTTTATACTACCTTTTCCATTAATTGATATTTTGTAAATGTTGAGACTTTTCTTAAAAATTTGATTCCTTACTATATATGTCATTGTTTAAGGACTTGTCTGAGACTGATGCTTGAACAATTTTTATTTTAAATTTTAGAATTAATGCAAGCAGCTATCCTTGGCCTGAAACAACTAGTTCATTATCCTTCAGTTTTGGGGCTTTCTTTGTGGTCATGTTATGTGGCATGGCATTTACAGTCGTTCCACCTGGATTGGGGGGAGATGTTGTCAAAGACAGAGAGGTATGTACTATAATCTAATTTTAATTGTATTTTACCAGTTGAAGCAATATGTGTGTCATGTTGACAATTCATGCTACATGAATGTAGCTCAATCTTTGTCTGAATAGTAGCCTGTTTTCTGGCCAAAGATGATTCTAGAATATATAGAACTCTTAGTTCCTTAGAGTTTTATATATCTATGGATGGATTAATAGATTAATATTTTGCTATTTGCAAATTTTGCTCTTTGTTTCTTTGCAACAAAAATATTAACAAATTATTTATTTAACAATGACACATAAATATTCAAAGTTAGGCATTGTACTCGAAACCATGGCATCTTTAAATACAAGTATATGTACCTGTACGTAAAATTTAAAAAATTGGGAATGAATCAATGCTTCAGGCTTTTTTTGTAGAAGTACATCAATTTGAAAGAAATGGATGTTACCTAGTACTTTTTATGTAAATAACACAACATTATCCAAATTGAACTCTGACTGATTATTTATAAAACAATATGAAGTAACTAAGATACTTCGTAATTACAGTAATTCAATAGTACCTGTATCCAGTTTACCAAAAAAAATCACGTATTAATTGATAAATTGTATTTACTATAAGTGGTTCAATATTTTTTTAGGTTAAAGCCAGGAGTCAGTTGCGTACTTCTGGAGTGACAAATGATATGTACTGGGCATCAACAATTTTTTTTGACTGTGTCCAGGTGTATGCCGTCATGATTTGCTTTATTATTCTCATCCTATGCTTTCAGGTAATTTTTTGTTAAATGTTCAATATACTACATAACTGTAAGTATTTTATGTGTAATTTTTGCTGCCTATCCTATCTATAGGATATGCAGCATTGTTATAGTCCTTGGCGTGGCAATGTAAACAATGAGCAATATGTAGGAATTTACCTTTAGCTAATAGTAACTGTTCCAGGATGAAAAAAGTGCAGGCAATAAGAATATTAAGTAGAAAGAGAAATATATGTAATATGATTTTCAATTGTGACATGGAGTTTTGAAGAAATAAGCCATTAACGGTATTTTCTTTTAGTAAAGTATTGTATATATTTCATAATGACACAATTTGCTAATTGCATGTTAATGTCATAGAAAGTAGTACATGTTTATGTTATAATGTATTAAAAGTACAATTTGCTTTTAATAGTATGACTAATAGCACATGTGACGTGGAATCAGTAGAATTGAGATCTGTTTGGAATGTGCTATAAAAGCAAAATATATATTTAATTTGTAGTCATAGACATTTGAGGTTTGTTCATGGACAGGACCTGAGTGTACAATCATAGATGGCAAGTTTTACAAAAATGTTATTATAATGTTAGGAAAGCATCAATATACGCAAGCTTTATTATTCCCCAATAGAGTTTTTGTCTATAAGAATAATACCTATAGATATTTTACCAAATGGTATTCTACCTCTGATAACTGGAATAGTCTATTTTGGCCGGGTGAATAATACATGTAGTATAAAAATGGTGAATGCCATTGATATAAAGTGCTAAATGTTTGGATAGGCATAAACATAATAATATCAAAACAATATAATAATAAAAAATATTTGAATAAAATTGATAACTGGAATAATTCAAATTAGATGGAAAAAGTCAACAAATGTATATTCCTCCATTGTGCATTTGGTCTCGAAATAATCCAAACACTGCGCGAATATTTAAAGTAGTAATTGGTACAGGACTATCAAGGATAGATGGCGATATTCCTCCCTTCCCCATGTTCCTGAATGTTATTGTTGAGCTTACTAATGTTATTTTGAATTTTCATAAAGAAGATGATGATGATGACGACATTCCGCCATTACCTATTTGATATGTTTAATTTTCTTATTGATACGATAAAAGTTATATCTTACTTTAAATGTGGGAGATTTTTGAACCATGGTCTTTGAAAGATGTTGTGCAAAGTATTGCATTCAGAGTTGAGGAAGGGTGTCACATGTGACATATTCAGGGCACAGCCACTAGAAGAAGGCAACATACAGCACTTTCAACCAGAGATCGAGTACTTATGTTCTTCATGTGGCTACAAGTTTACCTGGCATTTGATGTCTTCGGTTCTCTGCTTAACACCACTGTAGACATAGCATACAACGAAGTACATTACATATTGACCATAATGCACGTGTTTTATGTTCCAAGAGAGTTGTGATGGCGTGATCTTCAGATGTGCAAGGAATGAAAAGTAAATAATAAATGTCGAGAAATTTCCCAGCATAGTTGGTATCATTGATGGAACCCCTATTCATATTAATATGCCCTACTACAAAGGATGTACTATAGAAGAAATAGGGGCTTTTATTTTATAAATTTGATTGTTGTGGTGGACACTGAGGGATGTTTTGTATTTGGAACGGCACGCTTCTTTGACCATGATCATGATGCTGCATGCTGCACCTACCTCGAATGGGTTTAGGGCGATATTTAAATCTGTCCCAGAATTCTTTCATTTTAGCGGAGAGCGGTATCCCACAAGAAGAGCCTTTAATTTGTCCCATCCGACAGGGACAGATTTTTCCATTTTATCCATAGGCAAAGGATCAATATGGAAATTGGAAAAAAACGGGTAATATGTTGAGCACCGGATTCGAGAGTTGTGGATCTATAAAGCAATTAGTTCAAATTACCATGGAAATAAGGCTTTAGCTCCACTTGTCTAAAGTCTGTATGGCTTTATGAACAAGAGACACCGACGCACTGTCGTTATGCGTTTGGTGCCGTTAACTATTTGTGATTATTTTATACTGACATTGAGATAGAATCAATTTTGTGACAAGCAGACAGTTTGTGAGTTCCTAAGTTCAAAATATGAAATCTTTATAAGAATTAAGTGATATTACAAATATTATTATTGAAAGGTTATTATTAAAATTGTAAACAAAAATCTTATCTAGTTTATTTTTAAATCAACTTAGCAAACAGGAAATATAATCTGTGGGCATCTATCCACATTTCATGTAAAATAATATACATGTAATAAAAATTTTAAAAAATTGTTCCTGTTTTTATAGTGAAGCAAACTAAAAACACAATCAATTCTTTTAGAATCCTTATTAATCACTATCATTTCTTATTTTGCATATCAATGCCTTATGTAATATCTACTGTCGATAGATCCTCATACTGTAGAACTCACACTAAGAATATCATGCTACCTTCCTAACTAGTGCATAAGTTACCTATTCTCCTTGTACGAAATAGATTAAACCAGCGAGTGAGGTAAAACCTCTTTCAGTGATATAAATACCTGGTATTATCCTTATAGACAAAAACTCTAATGCCATATGATAGTTACTGCAATAAGATGTTTATGACATAATTTCAACCTCACTGCTTCACTGGGTTTTAAAAACAACTTTGCAGTGTTTGAGAAAAAATTGTGATTCACAATTATATAGCTCGCTGGTGATATCTATAACATAGTTTAACAAGTTTAAAGACATTTCCTAATTCATTGCTATGCAAAATGCCTCATGGAGCTTTGCAATCATGGAAAAATGTGACAAATAAAACTTCAGTTAAGGCCAAATATTTGATTCAAGTTAAGGGCAATTATTTGTCAGAAGTAATCTTGCAGATTTCACGAACAATGAGTAATGTTGGGAATTTCATGAAATTTGGATTCATTTGATAGGTTTTTCAAACATGGCATAGTACGTTGTTTTTGACGCTCGAAATTATGTGAGAAAATGACAATGTTTTCATTTTATGTGACTGTTCTTTTGATGTAAGGAACTGGATTATCATTGTCTTCTTTTAATTTCAGGTGGAGATGTTTTTTAATGGGGGTGCAATGTTGTGCCTAGTGCTGCTGTGTTTGTTCTATGGCTTTGTTAACATGCTGGTGATGATTAACTTGTCATTCCTGTTTGATAAAGCAGATACTAGCCTGAGTGTTCTTCCTACATTGTCCTTCTTCGTAAGTTGAAAGATAAACTTCTTAATATTTGTATTTCATTCATCATTCTAGAATTATTATGTTTAGAAAAAACTTAAATCTAGTTCAGTTGGCTAAGTCATCATTCAGACAGTGTAAAACAGTTTTTTTTAATAGAATAATTGTATTATTTTATTCCTGTTACAAAATAAATAAGTTAAAGTGTTTAGTGCTGCTTGGGACAACTTTTTCACAAGTACACTTTGAGTAAAATTTTGAGTGGTTCTAATCAGTGAAAAATTAAACTAATAAAAGCAATTTAACATTTTTGGAAACAACCAAGTTGTACCCTGGTGCATATACAAAACCGCTTTGTGACATGGCATAATGATGTAGATAATTTCTGTTGTGACAGAACAATGGGAGGGGGAATATAGGGTATACGTAGTGATCTCACCCGCGAAATAAAATTACCTTTTCATGAAAGGTCTATTAAAGTAGAAAAATATACCAATTTTCATGTAATAAATCTCATTCTTCATGTTTATTGATATATTTGTATAAGACAGGTCGGTTAGGGAAACACATTTTTAAATCATGAATATAATGGTACAATCGTGTCAACAGAAAAACGTTACTTTATCATTCACAATGGTGATCATCAATTTGAAATTTGTACACATGCTATACTTTTGTCTATATCGGCAACATATCCTAGTGTATGTATTTTTTTGCTCCGTGCTTAGATCCTTACAGAAATAACAGAATTCAGGATTATTCAAACACTTCTTGACAGGCTAAAGCTATGAATCAACACTGGTTAATCCCATCATAAAAATCTGTGTAACTGTCACAAATGAGTAGTTTGCATTTTATCGTACCAGAGCATAACTCAGAAAACTACTGTAACATAAAATACCAAAAGATTTATTAACTTGTTTATCACATGATTGTGTATACTAATCATTACTTGTGTGCCTTTTGATGGGCAGTGATAGTGAACTTATGCTTTACATTTAGGCATAATTAAAGGATGTCAAATGTTGCTTTAAATTAGGTCTTAATTGATGTCAAATGTCTGTATTTTAGTTGTTGTGTTCACTTGTTAATCTTTTCATGATTTTCAGGTTGCATTGTTTCCATACATACTTGTTGGGATGATGAGTTCATTTCCAGAAGTTGCAAATATCGCTTTTATACTCCATACAATTTTTAGTATAATCGATCCTCTCTATGCAGGCTATGGTGGTCTGAATTATATCGCAAGGGTGAGTTCATTTTGTTTTACTCAACCAAGATCTAAGTAAAAGATAATCTGCATATAGAGTCTTTTATCAAGCAAATTTAATGACAATGTAAAGGTATTGTTTAAAGTCTAGTATTGAATTTACTGTGCATGTAAAGTGATTTGGAAGATACAAGCATGTTTACATAAAGCATTAATATTCTGCCTTTAGGAATGCAAGTCCACTTCCATGTGTAATTCATGTTTAAGCATCGTAATTTTGTAATTCTAAATGTACATTTGTTTGATTTTTGATCAGACACATAAAAAGCAAAAACTTGGACTAAAAATAATTTTTACCACACAATTTGTTTGACATATATTTTTAATGTTTTTAATTAGATTTGGTTGCTGTCTCTTTCAATGACTTTGTTCTAGCAAAAATTAAAAATGTCCAAAATCATTATCCTAGGCTACAAAATTTTAGATAATAATGTCAGTTATGACTGATAATATGAATCATCATATATGGTCAACATTCATTGTGAAATACATGCAGTGATTAGGAATTTATAATTATTAAAAATAATTAAATTATTATAATTTTTATACAATTCATAGGTACAGAGAGAGCATGCCTTAGTCAATGGTTTGGACTCTGCAGTTCCAGTCGGTGCTTATTTTGAGATCAATGCTGGTATTATAATTGCACTTATCATGGTAAGGAATTTTGCAGGTCCTGGTGTTTTTATGCTCAGCACTATATAGTGAATGGGTATATGGTCATCCTGTATGCGGTGTCAGTGGCATTGTATGTAACATTTTATTTGTCTTGCAGTGAATGGACAAGTGTCATAGTCTAAAGGCTACTGTATTTTCAAATAATCTTGAAAATGGGTCAATTATTAATCAGAAAATTCGGCATTTCTTTTGCAGTCATCAAAACTGTTTTTGTCCAGGTCTTGAAAACTCTGATAAATAATGAGATGACTTTTATTCAGAAAGTAAACAGAGGTCAAAATACAGATTAAGTTTGAATTATGACTAATTGGCGGCCATGTTTGTTCCCTTAGATGGTACCCCGATAAAAGCTTTTTATCATATTAATTTCATATTTGGTACTGCATATAGGTCAAAATACAGATCCAATATGATTTTGACATGCTTCAAATTCAATATGGCCAACTTGGATGAATCAAAGGCGGTTTTAATAAGGCCACAGGTGGGTTGGTGTTATGGGCTAGATTGTATTTTAGAAAGACCTTAAAAAGACTGCCATCTGAAACTTTCAACATGTTTTGCACCCATCCCAGCTGTTTTTGCCCATATCTTGAAAACTCTGATATGTAGAGATTGTTTTAAAGCAGAAGGTAAATATAGGCCAAAATATAAGTCAGCGTTGACTTTGACCTGGATCACTTTCAATATGGGTAACTGACAGCCATATTTGTTCCTGGTAAGAAGCATTGCCTGAATCATTTTAAGGTGGATTTAGGCCAGAGGTTGGCAGGTGTTAATGGCTAGGTGGTATTTTAGAATGACAATGAAAGATTGGTCAGCTTGATCTGAAAGTGTAAAATTTTGCTGCAGTTGTTGTTCCACATTCTGAAAACTCTGCTACATGGAGAGATCGCTTTAAAACTACTTCAATGTGATGGGCGTCTGCAAAAGCAGATCTCTTATTTAAACTGCAGTGGTTTGTTTGTTGCTAATATAAAAAGCAATAACAAGAGGGAAATAGGATCAACTAACTTTCAATTGTAGTTTCCTATTCTACCAGAAGGAGAATAATTATGGAACTAAAGTAAACATTATGATATAAACAGTATGATTTGTGAATAAAATTGTATTCATACAACTGCACACAAAGTAATTAGTATATTAATAGCATATTTATCAGCCCAAGATTGATATTTTTGTATTTCAAGGATTATTATATTAGCATATCACCTGAAGTGCCAGTTTGTAATTGTTTCATTACATACCTCCACCCAATGTAATATATACCTACAATGTCACAGTAGTTAACTGCATGATTTTATATAGATGAGAGAATGCTAATACAATTAGAAAATTTCAAACTGAGGATTTTTCATCAGAATCCTTCTTCCATCTATTCCTGCTGAATTATTTTTAAAAATAGATATTTGTGAAATTATGTTTTCAACTTCTTTAAAAGAAAAAAAAAATAAAATTTATGAAATAGGTCAATATAAACAATACAGTAAATCTAAAAATTTGTCTATGCAACTTTATACAAATTAAACAGTCAACGTATAAGTACCAGTATGCAAATACAATACATCTGATATAGCAAGGACCTATTTTTTATAATTATATAAAACTAGGTAGAATGTTATTATAGGATATACCGTATGAAGCAGTCATTATAAATACCGGTACGTACGGCCTGGCTAGCTAGTTATGAAAATTCACTGACTAACTTTTGATTGCCAGATATCCAATAATAATACATTATCAGATAGAGGTAATACTATGTAATAAAAAAGTACTATAATGTATTATTCAATGTATTAAATGCTCCAATAAACAGGCTCCTCTCACATTTTTATGCCCATCACTATGTAATAGTGAAAGGGCATATAGCCGTACTGCATGTGGCGGCGTCGTCGTCGTCGGCGTCGGCGTATGTACCCTTTTCTTTGTGTTGCTATAACGGCTTCAGCTTTCGTCAGATCA